>VCCN01007040.1:2407865-2422379 GCA_006491835.1 Architeuthis dux | reverse complement strand
ATAATAATAATACATGCATTTGCATGTTCACATATCTTGTGGTTATTACTAAGGATTGAGTGACAGCAAATCTTCAGCACCTTCCTCAGTATCCTCGCAGACTCTAGCACTGTTTCAATCGAAACTCCAATTCCTGCATCCTTGCCCTGTGTTCTTGACACGGTTCCAAATACGCAAATTATCATGGGCACGACCATATCCTTTATATACCACCGCTTCTTCAGTTCCCGGGTGAATTCCTGTATTTCTTTTTTCGATTACTTTCGTCTTTAACTCATGGTCCGTTGGCACAACCACATCTACAATCTGACAGTTTCTTTCGGAAATGTTTTCTCCCTTTTCTTTCTTTCTTTCTTTCTTTCTTTCTATTTCCATGTCTTTTCTCATTCTTCCTTTCTTCCTATTTTTTGTTTATGGCTACTATTTACATTCATTTTCATTTTTAGTTGTTTTTTATCGCAACTTTACACAGGCGGGCTTCCTTCGGCAGTGAGTTAACAGTGCTGATCAGAACTCGAACTCAAATCCCTCCCGCTAGGTTTAGGTTTACGCCCTACCACTTTACCAATTGGGCTACCGAAGCTACCTAGCGAGCAGGAGATCAAATCAAACCCTTACTTACTCTTTATACCGATCTCTCGCCGCATGTTTGTTTACAAACTGGTAGTTTCACTTTCCAAACCACCCTTCAAATTTCACACTTATTTAACCAGAAAATCCTTATTCTTACCCTCCAAAATCCCCGCTTTGACTTTTTAATCATCGGTGAACAGAACCCAAACTCAGTGAGTGTGGGGTGGGGAATGCCAGGTTTGGGAGAATTATCTAATCTTTTTTGGCACAATGATCAAAGGAGAAGAACTAGAGCGCATACCTCTGCCAATACCATTGTCATTACGACGTAGAGGTAATTGCACATGGATCCGCCCCAAAATTCAAGTCTTTCATCCGTAGCCCAAGGCCCATCTTTCCATAAGATTTCATTGAAATTCATTGAGAAGCTTTGGAGATATCAGGTGGACATGGATCCGCCCCAAAATTCAATTACTTCATCCTTAGCCTATGGCCCAGCCTTCCACAAAATTACATTGAAATGTATTGAGAACTTGTGGAGATATCGTGTGGGCAGTTATCGTTGGCAGATGTAATAAGACAACCAGGAGATCATAGCGTAGGAAGGTGGCATCTTTAAAACCCATAAGGACCCAGACCCATTTCTACTTGAAGGAACATTATGTGGGATTCTGGGTAGGCAAATTGACACACAGTCACGTGACTGCACCAAGATGTTCAGTAGATGTCACTGAGTACACTTCATGAGTTAAACTCAAGGATAAAATATAATATTATATAAGAGACTGCGAAGATCAATTAAATTGTATGTGACACCGGTGTCACAGTGAGTTCTTATGGGTTAACACCGATGACGTAATCAAATAAAGGCAATACTTCTTTTCATTATAAATAATTCCAGGCATGAAAGGCTTGGCAGAGTCATAGGTATTTCTCTGGGAGGGGGAATGGTGTAGCAAAGGTTTTAAGAAAGGTTGTTGGGGTCAGGTGTTTGGGTGAGTAAGGCGAGACAAATGGGATAAACAAATTGTTGGGTGGATGCTGCATTATGGGTAGATGCTTTTGCTGTGTGGTGTTGTTCGATACTATTGTGTTTCCCAAGGAGGGTCGAGGAAGGTTGACAACTCAGTGAAAGTTAAAGAAAGATAAATGAGCATCAGTATAGTTGATAATGTAATCGTTAGCGAGAAGAAACAATAAAATTAGATAGATAGAAAAGCTGGTTTAAAGTTGTGGCGTGACAAAGAAGAATGAAGGATGTAAGTGTTGAAGTGAAAGAGGGGAAGAGAAGATGATTAAGTTTGGAAGAAGGGTTGAGAAGGCAGAAAGAAGAAAGGGAGAAAAGAGCGCGGGGTAGGGGAGAAATAGAAGAAAGAAAAGAAAGGTGAGTAGAAAGAGGTACAAGTCGAGGGGAAATAAAGGAGAAGAGGCAGGATGAGATGAAGAGAGAAATATAGAAAGATAAAAGGAAATATAGGAGGAAGGAAAGAAAGATAGAAGGGCAGAAAGAAAGGAACAAAGAAAGGAACAAAGGAACGAAAGAAAGAAAAAAGAAAGCAAGATAAAAAGAAAGAAAGGAAGAAGGAAAGAAAGATAAAAGTAAACAAAGAAAAAAGGAAAGAAAGATAGAAGGAAAGAAAGATAGAAAGAAAGAAATGAACGAAAGAAAGAAAGATAAAAGGAAATAAAGAAAGATAGAAGGAAAGAAAGAAAGGATCGGAAGAAAGATAAAGGAAAGAAAGAATGAAAGAAAGGTGATAAACTTAAAGATATAAGGTAGATAGCCGAGCCAAAAAAAATCAATTACACATTACACTAAAGAAAATATATTATGAATAAAATATTGGGGAAATAGTTAAAACTGAAAAGGAAGGCAAAAGATGCATTCGCTATAAAACTTCATTTGCTTGAGGAAAATCTAAATGAGAAGAAAAGGGGGCGGGTTGGAAGGGGGGGGTAAAGGGAAACAAATGTCTGAAAAGATGGACAAGAAAGAATCGAAACATTGACGAATAAAGAATGAAAAAAGGTGAAATTAAAATGAAGGAACATGTGAAAGGAACCCCTGGTAAGTGTTAATTGAGAAAAAGAAAAAGAAAACAGGTGAGAATAGAACAAATGTCTCACGAATGAGAATTACGCCTTAGTAATAAATGAAAGTGAATAGAAGACCAACGGGGGAAAATGGAAGAAGAAACTAACAAGCGGAAAAAAGGAGGAATTATGGGATGTTCAGAGAATACCTGGACTCCAAAGATGGAAAATAACTGAAAAGCAGACGACACGAAGAAAGCAAAAGGAAGTAAGAAATAGAAATAGAAATTGATGACTGGTGAAGGTAAATAGTAATCATGCAATTAATAATAATGATTTATTAATGTAATACTTGATCTAATAAAAATAAATGGTCTGTTCTGATTTTAATGACAGCTTCGCAAAACAATAGACAGATGACTGTTGTCCAAATCTGAAAATTCCCATGATTGCTTCGCGCTTATTTTATGATAACTGATCGATATTTTATGTGTGTGTGTGTGTGTGTGTGTGTGTGTGTGTGTGTGTGTGTGATATTCGAATTCCAGCCGTAGCTGTTTAAGTTCACTTCGTACTAAAGCCCCTGGTAAAAGCATGAACCCACACCTCCCTTCGCTATGTCCCATCGCTGATATCTAGACATAATTTCTCGTCACTGGCATACCAGTATGATTGACGGAGGAGAGTGAATAAATGAAATGTTTAGCAAACCACTCTTCTATAACAACCTTACCTCTCCAAGACGATAGCAGCAAAAGACTGTATACCCATTGTCAACCTTGACAGAAACCAACCATTAACACACACACACACACACACACACACACACACACATTTCGGGGTTTCTTTAACTTTTAAAGACTGCTGAATGTTTACGGTCATCTTTTCTGTCAAATGCCAATTTTAAAGGACATTGGTTAAAAGGGGTTTCTGTAACTAACGGCAACAGGAGGTAATGGTTATCTCCCTTGTCAGCTTCTCTTCATAAAAATGTCTCCATAACTAGAACATCCTAATTTGTATTATTTATTATTCCTTTCCGGTGGTCACTTTCATATTGTCCAATCAGTATTCATGACCAGTCTCTATTTAGCGCTAGGACGGATCAATAAAATGTTGTCTCCACGAATTCCCGCAACAGTCTTTGTCCTCTTCCTATTCCTGTCACACGCCATCTCCAACCTCCCAACCAGCTGCTTTTCACAATTTTTGTTTTATATGCTTTACTCGGTGCCTTTTGCATCCTGTGTCCCTTTGACTAGCGTTTTCTGGTGACGGTCCACTCATTAGAGATGACCATCGCCATGACAACTCGACTTTAGCCAAGCAGGGAACTGGCGAGTCGGTTTGTGATTGGTGGTAGGACGGAAGGTAGGTGAGAGGGTCGGTTAGTAATTTCGTCAACAGACTTTCTCATGTGGGGGTTGTAGCAGGCAAAAGGTGCGGGCTGCAGCAGGCAAAATGTGCGGGTTGTAGCAGGTAAAAGGTGGGGTAGTTGCAAGAAAAATGTAGGGTATTTGAAGGCAAAAGGTGGGGTTGTAGCAAGCAAAATGTGGGTAGTTGCAGGCAAAAGCAAGAGAGTGGGAGAGAGATAATTAGTGACTCTGATCATTATTATCCATCTGTTCCTCACATCTTCTGTGTCATCAATTTGTATGTGAAATTCCATTTGTTCACTTTCCCTGTTCGTTATCACAATTCATTGGCCATTCTGCCGCATTCTAATATAGATTTTCATTAGAATAAATACAGTTATCTCAACGTTTTCTGGTGTTAATGAAATGACTATGATTTTTTCCCTAGATAAATATTCTCATCTTCATTGATGCACAAGAAGAGAATGGCTTTTTCAGTACCTAACTGACTTTTCGTTTCTGTCCCATAAAAGGGATGATAACATTTTCATTTCACGCTTTCATTCCTTATCAGTCTATAACTTGATAAAGAAGTGTAACTCGTGATATCACAGGTAAGATTTATGAAAGAAATACGTCAAAACTTGCATTCACTCTCATGATTACATATATAGCGAGTGAAAATTCAGATCGCAGAGAGGGGAAAATGAAGCAATAATTGTGGTTGTAGCGCCGACTCCATTTGAACTTGGAATACGAAAGCAATGTTTCGGCTTTTACTTATCGAGCCTATTGACTCTAATGATACTACACCACTCCCCTGCTTAGAGTTAATCGTTTCTACACTAACAAACTATTTCTGCTGGTAGGAGAAACATTTGATATTTAAGCACCGAATTTTGCAATATTTGACCTAGAATTTGTGTTAGCAAGTGTTTGCATTCAATCTGTGTGTTGTGCAATGAAAATCAGAATGTTCAGTGGTCAGAAATGAATGTAAGCATTAGTCATAGAACATGGCTAATATATTTAAATGCCTTGTACAGGGGCAGATCCAGCCTGTTCAGCGGACGACCGTCTTCCAAAATTTCAAAAATTAAGTATTCAAGATTGGCTAAAATTGCGTTTCAGGGCATATCAGCTACTGAAATTAAGTATTATCTAGAAGTATATTTAAAAACATGTTTCAAATGTTTTGTATGTGATCTTTAAAAATAATGTGAGTTCTAAAGTTCTATAAAAAAATATACTGAATACATACAGATATACAACCAACACTCCTTTACAAATAGATCTAACATCTTTTTATAAAATGCGTGAGAATTTCCTTTCATGCGTGTGAACGTGAGAATGTATTAAAATGCGTATGTCTCACGCAGAATGCGTGAAACTTGGAAGGTCTGTGCTACAGAACTATCATTCTGAGCTGATAAAAGTATGTTGACAATTTCAAACGTGAAAGGTTTGTAGTAAAAAAAAAGATATATAAATTGTGGGCACTATCTTAGCAGTAAGGTCCCTTCGGAAAACTTCAGAAAATTGACGTCGGTGATAAACGAAAGATTTCCCGTCGCGAAACACATTCGCCAAATTCATTAACTTCCCTTTTCTTTTCAATTTCAAACGATATCATGATTGTATTTTAATTGCTTTCTTCCTGAAACAATAATTTACACATGAAACACACAATAATTTGATCAAAAAATGCAAAACAAACAATTTATTTGAATACAAAATGCAAGATTGTATTATTTTTTGTACCGCTTTTCATCCAGAAAACTAAATATTAAGAAATGATTTAGTTTGTTACTGTTTTTTTTTTGTTCGTTTTAATCTTTTCGTTTTAATCTTTACTTTCACTACCTAAGAGTGTGGGTAAAAAAAAGTATAACTGACATAAAAAGCCTAACGTTGAAAAATGACCAAAGAAAGTAAATAAAAAGATTATCTTTTTTTGTTATTTTGATTTTTACAAAAGTGGTGGCACCCCACTATCGGTGGTCCCTATCGGAATACGCCTTGTGTAGCCTTCAGTTCAATTCAGATTTTCACTATCGTAGCTACCGGAATGAGCCTTTTGAGGCACTTTAGTTCAAGCCATATTTTCACTATCGTGAATTCTTTTTAGATTAGATTTTAGATTTTTCAAAAAAACTTTTCAGCCCCCCCCCCCGCGGTTGCAGGGTCTGCGGCTCCCACGCGCCCTCTGCACACATGAAGCAATTAGTAAATATTTCAGAAGGGTGTCGACATAACGTCTTGAATGTGGCAATACAGCAGCAGCTCCTCCTCTCTAGCAATTCTCACGGACTATTTATACGCACTTTTAAAACGTATTGCAATAATTAAATATCTTTTTTGAAAGTTTAATTTTGGTTATAACTGCAAGAAAATAGCATTAAGATAGTCGTAAAAAAAGAGAAACTATTTTGCGTACTCACAGAGGATTTCTGAACAGATTAAGGCCGTGTTTACGTTTTTGACTAAAATATTATCGATTCGGCCATATTTCCGTAGAATTTACTTACAACATACCCTTCTCATAAGAAAATTCATTCAGAATTGAATACATCTCGAAACTGTTATTGAAATCGGCCCATTAGTATACTTTTGGTGAAATTTTAAAAGGTGTGTGTAAATTGGGCCAAAATTTCCTAATGCAAATTCTACTAGTTCACCGGTTCACGAATGTAAACAAGTTTGCAAACCCGATTATCTCCGGTTTTATATTGTCTGCAGAAATAATTTTTAGTTGATAATTTTCTGCAATCTTTCTAATTAGATTATTACGATACAATTAATAAGTTTCAAGTTACAGACGTTTTATTCGACACATGTCGCTTTTGCCAAACGTCCGTGAGAGTTGCTATCCTTTACTGAGCCATAAAAACATTTTGTATACGAGATTCACAAGTTGACCGTAAGGTTTTGGGTTACAAGATGACTGGATGAGATAGTTTAAAACTTTTATTGCCTCGTAGGGAGGCAATACAAGTTTTAAACTATCTTATCCAGTCATCTTGTAACTTTACGGAAATATTACAAATTGGAAAAATTACGGGAATATGGCGGAAATGTTTTGCCCAGGTAGCGATTAGTAGGATTCATTTTTTTTATCGGGCTTTGGGAAAGGGAAAGAGAAGATTGTCCTGTGTTGAGATGAACAGATTGAAAATTCGGAAGACGCTCAGAAAACAATATGAATAAGCATTTTCGGAAAATTCTGATAGTCTTCCGAAAGACCCTGGAAGACCCCCTAGATCCGCTCCTGTTGTAAATGATTTTACTATGGAAAAGCATTACAAATGAAATGCAATGTAAATAGTTTTACTGTAGAAATGCACTGAGACGCGAGAAGATAGGGTTTATCGGTCGTCAAGAATTAAGCCAAGCTCTACAGACAGAACATAGCTATTGTGTATAAAATCTAACTGCTAGATCGATACTTGATTCTATATCTGTTACATGAATTATTATTCAAACGGAAGCGTTTTAGTAAACAGTTTCACTTTAAAATACTCTTCTTTCTTGCATAGATAACATGCAAATCTAATGGCGCCTACGTTAGTGTGATGGTTAACAAGCTATTCTCACTGTAAGTGTAGTGAGTTCGATTCTCACTGGGTACCCACGATCATGATCGTGCGCTAGCGTGGGATTGCCCTAGTAAAAAATAACATGCAAGTCTATTTTAGAAAGAGAAAAAGAATAGTATTATGACAACCGAACCTGAGAGATTTTGAGCGAAAGCAATACCTCACTTATACGGTTGTGGAGGTGTGAGGTAGCGTAACGGTTATCGGCAAAGAAAACGAAATCGGCAATCTGAGTTCGAATTTCAGCTGAGGCTGCTCGTGTTCAAATAGAATAAAGATGTGAGTGAGAACCTGGGCTAAACAGTCCCCCATAACTAACTTCTGTAAAAAGTTGTTACACGCATGGTCAACTCTTACAGGAGGCTTACAACTGTTTTTTGGTTCTTCAATATTTTATAGAAAAAAGGCTTGATTTAATAGTATTTGTATTTTTTAGATGAAGTATTGTCAATTATTTTTAATTTTTTCACCTTTAATTCTTTGGCCTTCGTAGTGTAAGGCGTTGCCACGAAAAGGGATGCAAGTTCAAATCTAGCCGAAGGCCAATTCTTGATTTCCGATCCACGCTGCTATACAAGTGTAGCTAGGTCTTTCCCAGGTTTTCTTGTCAATGATAAAAGACACTGCCAGTTGACTCGGGGTCAAGTGTTCTGACTTCTTCCGTCAATGAAATACGTACTTCATGGAGAGTTTGGAATGCATGCAACTATTCTCTATAGATGAATAACATTTCTGTGCATTTACATTAATTTTATTCTGATTTTAATCCAATAATACTCTGTTGTATTTCCGATGATTGCTTGCAAACTTTAGGACCAGTCAAATGGTTAAACTCCTCAACGGATTTGCTAAATAATTTCAATGGAGGCCTCAAGATCTGTGATTCAAACATGATTGTATTATTCTTATTTTTATTCGTATTTGAGTTTTTTTCCCCCGATCAACGTGAGAGGTGCGGGTTGGGCGAGCGGGCCACGGTACGGAGAATGGACTCGCCAAGCAGAGTTCAAACTCCGACTGAGACAGTATGTGTTCACTTCGCACTAATTCTCTTGGGAAAGGCATGAATCCACCTCCCACCTCCAGCTATGGGTAAAATAGTGCAGTGTGCAGTGTGTAATGAGTAACGCCACTTCGCGTTCTTGTCGCCTCTAAGTCTAATTCGCATATCGCAAACCGGCTGAGTAATGTGACACGTGGTACCCAAGCAGGGACGGCTGAAGCCGTAGCCAGTGTAAGAGCGCTATTTACTTTTTAACGTCAGACAGAACATCATTACTACAGCAATATTTTCGAAACCTACCGGTTAGAAAGTGTGTTTCGACTAGAGTGAATTACATTATTTTGAATTCTCCTTGATAAACAGTCAATAATGTTAATAAACCATCAGATCAGCCACCACCATCTCCCACAGACACATGATGACTAACTGATATGACAAAAATATTCATCTGAGTCAAATGATGATGTTAAACATGTGGAGGGGCGATCTACTGAATGCCACATCGAGTTTCTAAACCTATTATTTTAAACAACTTCACTGTAATTGACACAACCCCGACACTCCACAACAGTTCCAATCCAATCAACCGGCTTTGCGAAAAAAATTGATTTTTTTTTCTTTGTCGAAAATCAATGCCGACGTTTCAATCTTAGCGGTAACCATCTTCAGGATGACTAATTATTGTCCCGGTCATTTGGTATTTGTTTACATAGGAACTGGCGTCTGTATCAGCCACGTAAGCTGGACAAGGGGTTTGGGGCTGGGGATTACATTCAGCTGCGTACAGCCTATTCGCCTATTAGGTTGGTGGCCGAAGCGCTGACCACGCAATAACTAATGGCCTGTGATTGAGTCTTGTCATTGTATCAGTCCCGGAAATGTTACACTTTCTGTTCTCATTCCTCTAGTCATCGGTTGATGCGCTGGGGGTGGGGAAACAAAGAAAGAAGACACGCTGCCACTTGAGACGTTTTGGTTAAGTATTTGATAGAATGAGGATGATTTATCATTTAAACGTGCTCTTAAAGGTCAAACAGGCGGTGTATTTTTGCATTCGCGATATCCAATGAGCTATTCTTGGGAGAGCAAAATTTAGCTTCGTCAAAGTAATAATCAACGAATCCAGATCCTGATAGCGATCGAAGTTCTGTAAACATGTAGTGGTTGCCCTTGTTCGAAGCCTGTACACGAATTGTGTATACAGTATCGCCCATAAATAATTACACCCCTACCGCTATGTTATAGAAGGTTAATTTTCTTCTAATCCAAATATAGCAGGATTTTATTATTTCTAGTGGAACATTACACAACCAAAACGGATATTATCAGGTATTATTTATGACCAAACTCTACAGCATTGAAACTCTGTTGCCAAAGATATATATTGCCGTCTCAAGATGAGTACAACACAACGAAAGAATATTTTTGGCAACAGAATTTCAATGATAGAGAGTTTGGTCATAAATAATACCTGATAATATCCGTTTTGATTGTGTAATGTTCCACTAGAAATAATAAAATGTTGCTATGTTTGGTTTAGAAGACAATTAACTTTCTATTAAAAAGTGGTAGGGGTGTACATATTTATGGGCGATACTGTAACTAAAACCGATAAAAGTTGTTCATTTCTGCTGATTCATTCATTCTTGTCGTTCACAGCTAGGCCAGTCAGGGGTTCAGGGGGCGAGGATATGAGAGGGGGGCCTTTGGCTTGCGTTATTGAGCATAGTGTAGAGATCAGTCTCCTCCTTAAGAGGATTAACGGGGTCGTGACGGAAGGCTCTCTACATGATCCCAAGCTGGTTACAGCATCTGGTATTCCTAGAGGGTCACCCATCTAGATACTGACGAGACTCGATGATGTTTGACTTCGATGTTCGTACGAGAACCGGTGTGTCCAACGCAATTCGGCCGTAACATTTCTGCTAATTTCATGGAGCAGCGAGAGAAATTCACAGAAATGTATCACACCCTGCTAACGACATCCGTCTTAAGATGTCGTCTTTTTAGATGTAAAAGATGTCACGAGGATATAGTGTTCTTTTCTCTCAGTGAAGCACTGGGAACAAAAATTCCGGCCTTGTGGCGTAAAGTCCAGTGCTTTATCAATATACTGTCTCTTACAAGTGTTTCCGACTATCTGCAATCTAAGGTTATAGGACTTGATATGGAGTCTTTTCATTGACCGGTGACTAAAAATGGTTATTGGCTTTAAGAGGCTCTGTTACAAAGAGGCATTGAGAAATTGCTTGGTGAGAAGTTTGTGGGAAAAAGAAAGGTATTAACGAGTAGGGGAAAGTGGGGTTAGAATGGAAAAAGAATGGGGTGAGCTGAATAACTTGTTAGAAAGAGACACTCGGGGAAAACTGTGTTTCTGCCTATGTAAGTGCATATGTACGTTTGTGTGTGTATGTGAGAGAGATAGGGAGAGAGAGAAAGAGAGAGAGAAGAGAGATGTTAACGTTTTGATGTAGTTCCACAATCAGGATAGTAATGGTTAACAAGCTTGTGATGCTGACCATTACTACTGTAATGATTTTGACCCTCACTGGGTGCGCCACTACTGTGACCTTGTCTCAAACAAAGCTAAACTTAGTAAATATCAAGTATATCCTGCCACAGTGTATATATAGCTTAGTTCGATGGTGAAAAGTGGGTCAATAGAGAGAAAGAGTAGGAGGCAACGAAAAATATGGAATTGATTGGTGGAAATGTAGATATGAAAAATTGTGCTACAGACAGGGTGTGAAAAACATGGTAACGCAGTCACGCCGCTACGAGGCACACCTGCTCATAGGGAGGCACAAATGATCAAAACAATAAGGGAGTGCAGAGATCTAAATCAAAGGTTGCTGTCTCTTATTAAAGGTGTATTGCTGAAAATGGACCAATTGTTGTCCCTGATTAAGAGACCATTAGATGCTTATTTCATGGACCCCAATAAGCAGCAGGATGGAAAGTGGCATTTCACTGTCAGTGAGGACATACGAACGCACACAGAACACAGCAAAGTGATAAGAAGGATGAAGAATGAGAGATCTAAACTATCTTTTATGGATAAATAAACATTGAATGCAACAAGTCTCATTTTTATTGGTTGATTGATTCGAAATTTCAATTAAAAACAAGGCACGAGATTTGAACCATTAACACAATTTTAGCATAAGCGTTTCGGAGGCACATTTGGTCAGAATCCTGCGTTAAGAGGTACAACATCACTTTACCACACCCTGCTATCAGATAGCTGTTTATGTGAAGGGTTGCGAACAGAGATGAGGATAACAAATTATGAGAAAAACGGCAATTAAGGACCCCCTCCCCTAGAAGGTTAAGGGAAACAGTATGTATGTATCATCGTTCTCAGCTTATACTCTCATCGAGGGTGTCGCAGGGTTAGGTACACTTGGGCAATTGTTGATAAGACCCACTTCCGGCTTACCAGGCTTGTTCTGCGTACGGCACCTGGTATTTACCAATGGTCATCAATCCAGGTACTGACCAGGTTCGACATTGCTTAACTTCGGTGATCTTACGTGATTAGGCCGTAATCCCTTAGCCGCGAGGGGAGGTTTCTCAATCTTAGTTCTTGTGCTGAGTTCTTAGCGGAGAGGCATTGAATACTATTTTAAAAGTCTTTGGTATGACTCGGCGGTGGATTGAACCACGGACTACTGAACCGGAGGCGAGCACCCAACCACTGGGCCACGGTGATCGGGAAGAAAAATGTGACGTCGTGAAAGTTCTGAAAGTTTAAGAAAAAAACCTGGGCAAATATTAAAGCAGATTTGCGCAATAAAATAATGGTCGAGTGGGGGAGAAGATGAAAAGCATGCACAAAAAGTAAGTGGGAAAGTGAGGGTAATGATCAAGAGGGGGAACTAAATAAGGGACTGTAAAGGGACTGGCAGAAGAGGAAAGTAGATGGCCAAGATGTGGACGCTTCGACGTGGAGCAATGACTAGGGCTTTTTCTTTTCTCCACACCAAAAGCTTTATGTTCATAATTAACTCTTAAATTCATGAACCGCTTGAAACTGCTGCAGGTCGTGTTGGGGGTGCTTAACAAATTGGGAAAATGGGTGATCAATGAATAAGTTACTTCTCTCGCCTTTTGTTTGGCAGTGATCACTAAAAATGTCTGAATTTTCAAAGGCAAAACAAGCAGGCATAAACTAAGGGATCAATTTAGCATAAACCTACATTATAAATTGAACCCCCCACTAAAAACCTATTTAGGGGGGGAATTTTGAAAAGAGAAAAAAACGTTTTTTCTAGACATAATAAGGAATAAATGTTGACATTTTCAGACCTTTAGCTCCATTTGGTGCGGCTTGTATGCATGATGCATACATAGCCACCCAGCCAGCCGGACCAACACAAAAACTGAAGAAACCTATTTTGACAGTTTTGGTTGACGGTTTCTAATAAATTAGCAAAGGTTTTTAACTCTTAAATTCATGAACTGTTTGAAACCGCTCCTAAACACGGTGGAACTCTTCAATGAAATGAATTTTTAAAAATGGAACTCTTTTGTGAATTGAATAAAAAAAAAATAATAAAGAATTACCTAAAGGTGCAAGGGAATCTTTCCCTTTTTAAAGATTTGAATCTTTTCTATGAATTTAATTGTTTAGGAAAGTGAGTCTAACAAGAGACAACAAAGATGAAGTTGCATTTTCTTTGTTGTTGCCACTAATCTCGCAAACTGGTGTTGATGGAAGTTCGTTATAGACTGGTTCTGGCTCTGAAATGTAACAGGATGCCCAGATATTTTTGGCTTAGTCCAAAATTAAAAGTTATTTTATAAACGAGTTAACCCGTGATATTCTGAAAAGAATTTTAAAAAAACCCAAAAAACTCCTATACTTAGGATAATTCATTACGGAGTTAAAAACAAAAGGAAATTTCCATACTTTAATTATAGTAAACCGGAGAAAGGGATGGAAATAAAGATATAAATTCGCTTGAATGTGCGCTCATGTATTTGACAAGAATAATACTGATTGCTAATACTGATAGGTTTAATGGTATTCTTTAAAATAAAGTATTTCTTTTAAAAATACAAATAAGCACATTTCTCCGTCTTATCTACAAATAAAATGGGGTGGGGTGGGGTGGAGAAAACTATTGATAACAAAGGAGATTACCGCATAAGAGGAAAGACCATCGAGAGAGAAAGGCGGGGGCGGGGGGTGACCGAGAAAGAGAAAAAGAGAGAAAAACATAGCTATTAATTCTTTCATTTCTTGTCGCACGCAGCCAGTGAGTTCTTGGGAATAGGTGTAGATGGGCCCTCGGTTTGCATTATTGAGCATAGTGCAGAGATCGGTCTTCTCCTACGAAGATCAACATGATCGCCATGGGATGCTCCCTGCTTACGGCGTCTAGTCTTCCCAGTTGATCACCCATCTAGGTACTGACCAGGCTGGACGTTGCTTAACTTCGGTGATCATACGAGAGCCGGTGTAACCAATGCGATTTGGCCGTAATTAAGATAGCTATCAAAAAACGTAAAAAGAAAGGCCAGAATGGATACATTTTTGATTTATGAATACATGGTAGAGTATCGAAAAAATGCGTTGACCGAAGTACGAAAGTGTACCAATAAATCCGCAACCAGACACGTAGTTATTAGCTGAATTTGGATCTGAAATGTTCACTGTATAATGTTTGATCTATGTGATTAATATTCACCACTGAATTAAGTGTATTGACAAGGTAGGATATTATGTTGGAAAATCAGTATTTGTTGTATAAAATGAATGATTTTTTTTTCATTATTAGGCTGTGGACTTATTGATGTATCTACGTAAAGTCGGGAAAAGAAAAAAATATTCTGAATAGAACACGGGAAATCAAATAAAAATATGGAATTAAAAATGAGAGTATGTATGTATCCGTAGTCATCAAAATGTAGACCTTTATTTTCAGAGAATGCTCGATACCTACGGTAG
>VCCN01007040.1:2352878-2366113 GCA_006491835.1 Architeuthis dux | reverse complement strand
AACACGACATGCTGACAAAAGATATTGGTCACCTGGAGATTGAGAAAAAACACCTTTTCACATATATATCTGTTATGCATGTAATTGTTATTGTCGTTGCTGTTAATTAATTATATTTACCTACAACTGACTGGTTTAAACACTATTGCTGGGATTAGGCTATTGATGTGTTCTGACATTTATATATACTAGCTGTACCCATGGAAATTGCTGTGTTGTTGACAACTAAGATTATCTCATGTCTCTACAGTGCTGCATTTCTCTCTCCTTATGCCTCTATCTTCACATTCTCTCTCTTATCCCTTCCAATCTTTGTTGACAGTTAATGATTTTATCTAAATGTTATACAAACATGGATTAAATTCATATGCGTAAATTTTCCTACTCCCTCAGTAAACTACTTAACTTTCTTTTTCCCCTTCTCACTTCATAACCTCTTAATAAACTACATAATCCCCCCTTTCTCTCTTTCTACCCCATCAGTAAACTACCTAACTTTCTTTCCTCCCCTTTCATTCTACCCTGTTATTAAACTATGTTTCCTTTCTCCCTACCCCTTCAGTAAACTACCTACATTTTATTTCTCCCTTGTTTCTTTCTAAATAAAATAAGGAATATTTTAAATGAAATAAGTAATATTTCGATTCATATAATCTATATTAAATCACCCTTTAGCTATTTCCATGCAGTAGAACCTCATCATTATTGGGCTATTTGCATGCAGTAAGAGCTCATGATTTTCAGTTGAAGGTTATAACCAGTGGGCCATTCCTATGCAGTAAGTCCTCAACATTTTCAGTCCAATGTTATAACCATTGGGATATTCCCATGAAGTAAGACCTCATCATTTTCAGTCCAATCTTATAACATTTAGCTATTCCCATGCAGTAGGACCTCATCATTTTCAGTCCAATGCTATAACCAGTGAGCTGTTCACATGCAGTAATAGCTCATCAAATTCAGTCATGTTATAACCAGCAGGCCATTCCCATGTAATAAATCCTCATAATTTTCAGTCCAATGTTATTATTTTATTTAAAATTACACCAAAACCTTCAAAATTACACCAAAACTGTCAACATAGGTTTCTTCAGTTTTCAAGTGGGTTTTGCTGGCTGATTGGCTGGCTATATATGTATCATGCATACAGGCCACATCAATGGAGCTCGTGGGCTGAACATTTAAATCATTTACTCCTTATTATGTCTAGAAATAACAGTTTTTTAAAAGAATTACCCACGTCCAAATCAGTTTTTAGTTTATACTTAATTGGTCCCTTAGTTTGTGATCAAGCTTGATTTTTGAAAATTGGGACTTTTTTTAGTGATCACCACCCAACAAAAGGTGAGTGAAATAACTTATTCATTGATCATCCCTTTTTCCAGTTTTTTAATTGATCCCCCACAACACGGCAGTGGTCATGTGACGGTTCCTTTTTGAGTGACTAACCAGAGCTGTGTTTTTATGATGGGTGGCAGGGATTCATAATTTCCCTTGGAATGCTAGTTTGGATTGAAATTTTTTATTATAGAAAAAATACTTTATTCGTCTACTGGGAATAGTGCATTGTTTGAAACAGTGGGCAGGAAGTAATTTTTTCAGCAAAACTTTAACCCCTCCCCCCTCTCACATAGTGGAATAGTCTAAGTTATGAATGGTGAACCAAGAAAATCACACTGTTCATCATTAGAGTAGATAAAAACACATACTTCTCAAAACATTATGACTTGGTTTCACAAACAAAGATTTGTGAGGGTTTTCTCACATCTGTTGCAGGTCCTCAGGTGGCCAGCAATGCCTATGTGGCAGAGGCAAGCCTTTCTGTAATAGTTGCAGGGGTAGGTCTTGTTGCCGGGGGAACCTCCCACTTTACGTGCTGTCTTTTTTCTTCTATTTTTGTTGTGCGGTTTGCTTCAGCACGAGAGGTTGCTTGCTAGACCTTGTATTGCTATGCGTTCCAGTCAGCTGCCTCTTTTGTCCACTAGCTGGAGTTGATGCCACAGGGTTGTCCTGTACAATGCCACTAAGGATTATTGGCACCCTTGAAGTCTTTTTATAACATGTACAATATCTTCAAAAATAAATGGAAATCTACGAAATTTGTATCATCACAGTATTTTAAAACGATGTCCAAAGTAATTTTGCAAATAAAAATATTACTTTCCAACTTACGTATAGTACTTTCAAAGAAGAAATCGAAAATATGACCTGGACAGTAATATTGTCATCCTTCTTTAATATTTCGTTGCACTTCTTTAGCAATGATGACTGCCTCCAAACGTTTCTTGTAGCCATCTACAAGCTTCTTGCGTCTGTCATCTGTTTGTTTCTCCCACTTTTTATTTGCAATTTGTTCAAGCTTTTGAATGTTTGCAGGATTCCTGCAGTGTATGGTATGCATTGAAACCATGACTCCAGATTTCTGTAAACAGCAAAGCAGCGCCACAACATTATGGATCCTCCCCCATGGTCTTTGATAGAAATGGTCCTACATCCTCGCCATGTTACCTGCCCATCGCAGGTGGGTCTTTTGCAGCATAGTCTTCATTCTTACATGCTCATATACTAAGGAAAAAAACATTTTCAGCAAGAATACTGATCTTTTGCAAGTCTGTCAACCCCTAACATTACATTGGCTCATAAGTGCGAACCAGTGTACACAGACACAAATCTACACCTTTTCACACAAGTGTTATCTATCTATCTATCTATCTATCTATCTATCTATCTATCTATCTATCTATCAGTGCCAATAATAGTTCAATTGTCAGCACAGCAAATTTTTCAAACAAGTCTTCGATGATAAACTTAGTCTTCACTGTATGTACCTTAAAATATTAAAGACTTACTAAGATAAAACCCCATAAATACTTATGTATACTTCTCTGAGTCCTGCTTAGAGGCTAAAACTGTGACAAGTGTATCTTCTTTCTCAGTAGCTAGTTTTTGAGTCTTGGTAAAAGCCAAGATTCAGTTTCTTTCTACATAGAAGTTTTTTGTCATGTTATTTACTTCTCTTATTGCAGTTAGTTAATCCATGTAATTGTAAAACATGCAAAACTGGTGGTATAAATATTTAAAGAATCTATCTATCTATCTATCTATCCAAACAATTGGTGTAGCAGTTAATTAATGTGTTTGTTTTATCAGCCTATTTCTTTTTTATCTTAGACTTACACTCAAGGTGTTGTGGGGAGGTTGAGATGACGGTTGTGCTATTTCATTCTTCTCTTTTTATTCTCCTTTATTTTACTTGAGAGCAATTTTTATCATAATCCACTTTTGGCTTACTAGGCCCATCGAGGCTTCACCAGAGCCCTGTTAACCACACATTTCGGGAACATGTTCCCTACTCTGTCTCATGATGCTGGATGAAGGGTTGGACTTTCCTGGTTTGAATTCAGAGTTGTCCATCTCCTAGACTGGTTGCCAACCAAGGCAGAAGAGTCATGTCTGCCCTGCTATTTAGCCATAGCTGAGGGGGAGTAGAGATGGATTCATACCTTTCCCAAGGGCATTGGGATCGCCAACTCTCACAGTTTGAACTTGGTTTACCAGTTCCATTTTCTGTGATTTTACCTATTAGGCCACCAGCACCTATTAAAACCAAAAACTGTATATTCTTGAATATAAGACAAGGTTTATTTACTAAGAAAATGGCCCCAAATCAGCAGTTTGACTTATACTCAGGTCAGTCAAAAACGGCCAATACTTTTGCATATATGAATACAGCATCGATAAGCACAATGCATATTAGCAAGCGATAATGCCTGTTGTTTTAACTCAAGTCATTACCATGGTTTTGTACGATATGCTATGTAGCTATTGTGTAATATCCTTTTAAAATCATTTCATCATCACTGATGAGAATTTCACTTTTACGACCTGAAAACAATGATCGATATATGGTGAAGATGAAAGAGAATAATGGTTCAGTGACAGCTGACCAAGTGCCATAAACGGTGTATTCATCAAACAAGGATATCTCACATGACGACGTTATGATAAAATAACGGTCACCTTATTTTCGAGTCAGTTGATTTTCTGAAATGTTATGCTCAATTCGAAAGTCGTCTTATACTAACGGTTGATTTATATTAAAAAATATACAGTATTTATTGTGAAATCTACCAATCAATATATTCATCAAATGATAAGTTGATACTCTTATTTATCAATGTATTGAATTACTCATCTATTCGTCTTTTTGTCAGTATGAACACTGTCCATATATTGATTTATCTATCTACCTGTTCATACCTATCAGCCTAAAAGTGTGTATATTAACCTGTTTGTGCTTCTGATGATAAATATAGATTTATAGGAATTAGCATTCCTCCATCTATACCAAATACCTTTCTTCCAAATAAATTACATATGCAAATACAAACAATTCAACTTACATACAGTTACATGTGTGTGTTATAAATGTTATGTGTGTGTATGTACTTATATAGAGAGAGACATATACATACATATGTATGAATGTATGTATGCACGTATATGTAAATTCAACACTGTTCCACAAGAAAGTTATGTATGAGCAATTTTATCTGTCATTTATGAGTATTTATATATCCATATGGATACATATGAATAGATATATATGGGTATATAGACATACATGCTCATATATACTCATATACATGTGAAAAAATGCTATCACAACCTTATATATATGCATTCACAAATACAGGGTGAGCATAATGTCTACACTGCACAACACAATTTTTATTCCTGGGTAGTGAGTGCTATTTTCAAATTGCTTATGTATAAAAAGTATAGAAAATGGCTATTATTCTCTTCAAACTTTGCTTTTGTGACCAGGATAGCGATATTCATATGTAATTGTTTTTCTTACTTTATGTGATTAAAAATGTATGAATTTGCCCATTGTCCAATTGAAAATAAGTAGATTTCAAATTATCACTGTCCTGGTCACAAAAGCAAGGTTTGAAGGGAATAATTTAAATATTCTCTTTAGACATAATCAATCAGAAAAAAAATTATATTACCCAGGAACAAAAAAAAATGGTAAAACAAGTTGGGCGTATGGGAACTCTTTCTATAAGGTGAGCAAACTGCTTGATTTGACCAAAATCTTCCATGGTTTTGCCCGAATTATACTGATTTGCCCAAAATTTAACATGTTTTGTCTGAATACCCCCACCACTGCCAGCTCGTACGCCTATGTCTCTGATTATGTACAATCATATCTTAAAAACTATGCTAGACAGAAACATGAATTTTGTGGCATTATGTAGACCAATTAATAGAATTCTTTTTCTCTACAGGTGGTGTTGCAATCAACAGTATCAAAATAGTGGAGCAGATAAAATCAATATTTGAGGGGAATTGTGCACTTTACAAGCATGAAATTTGGTGTGTTTGTTTGTCAGGGGTTTCTGATCAGATCTGCTTGATTGACCACTTGAAAATCCCAGATGGCGGCCATATTTCAAGATGGTCGCCATATTGGCCTCTAAAAGTTGATTTTATTCATAGAAATGTGTATAGATATATTGGTATTGGTATATATATTGTCCGATATGCACCGATATGAAAACTTCTTTTTATAGAACTCCAGTAAAAGATGCTTGAAGTAATTACGAAATAGTGTACATTACCCAGCAGAGTGCACTCCATCTGACTGCAGCAAATGTGGCTGAGTAGGCTATGCATCACAGCTGAGCACACAGTGGTGTGGTGTGTGGAGTGGTGTGGAACAAGGTTGCTGGACCTGAAGTGAGTAGTCTAGTAGCTTGATACAAGGCTGTGTCAGTTTTGAAGGATGCAAACAATGGCAGCAGGCATCATGAGCAGACACTGAGTGCCCAGAGATCTTTCTTTGAGGAGGTGAAAGTGCTCTCTGTAGTGTTGCTGGAGATGGGCAACCCATTCCAAGAAGAGTCAGCTGACCTACTAGTGCTAGATACAAAGAATATTGCAGACCCAGCATTTGTCAAAATGTTTGGTACACAGTGAGGCAAAGAGCAGTTCCAGGCATGCATGAAGGGGCTACAGAATAAAGATGAATGTTCATTCTATCACTGAATCAATAAAAACACAGTTTCTTCCTTGAAACAAGCTGGGGGCATTTTGAAGAAGGTACTGAAAGATAACTGTCAGTTGTTCTCAGTAATTCTTCATCTCATGCCAGTAAATGGCATTGTGACTTGCAAGAATTCTTCAAACATGAGAACCAGTTAACATTTCTCAGTGACAGTGGCAAGCTTCATACATGACAGAAGTCACAGTTGGGTGACATTCTTCAAGCATGTAAACATTCAAGACAGAGAACCAGGGGGAGATTCAGTCATCATAGATGGCTCGGCACTGATCAATGCCCTACCTCCATGCACCTCAAAGACATTTGATGACTATGCTAGAGAAGACATCATCCAAAAGGTGGAATCCTACAGTGCCAAATTCAAAAGGGTGAATATAATGTTTGATGTGTACAAATAGTCAAGCCTGAAATCTGAAGCCAGGTCAAAAAGGCGGCAAGGATTGAGAACAAGAGTGACAGGAACAAGTAAGACCCCAAACAACTGGAGAAACTTTCTTCGAAATGACAGCAATTAGACTGAGCTGTTTCACTTCCTTGTGGAGAAGATGTGTGAAGCACAAATGACAAGCACCCCCATTGTCCCAAAAGGAGAAGATGCCATTAGCAACACAATGAGGTCCTTGGATGCTGTGTTTCCATGTTGTCATGATGAAGCAGACACATGCATATTTGTACATGCGAGGGATGCAACAACAGATGGTAGCAATTCTGTCATCATCAAAGCTAATGACACTAATGTCCTCGTCATAGAAATATCTGTACTGCCATCCTTACAGGACCCTGGTCTTTAGAACATGTGGATTGCCTTTGTCCATGGAACCAATGTACAATGGATTCCAGTCCATGGGGTAGGTTTTGCAATAGGGTCTGAGAAAGACAGTGGAATACCATACTTTTGTGCATTCACTAGATGTGATATTGTGTCTGCATTCTGTGGTAAAGGGACGAAGGCTGCATGGCAGGCTTGGAACATCTGTGATGAGCCAGCATCCAACGGTTAGTGATCTTGACCTGCATCAGCTTGAGAGATTTGTTGTCCTCATGTATGGCAGATCAAGTGGAGCCACTGGTGTGGATAAAGCAAGATTGGATCTCTTTGCCCGCAAGCAGAGGCAGTACAACTCAATTCCACCAACACAAACATCCCTCAGAGAGCATGCCAAGCATGCTGCTTATAGGATTAGGGACAGGTTGCATATGTGAGCAGTAGCAGCTAGAGGAACATTCACATATGCAAAATACAGTTATATTGGCATTCTTTTTTGTTACGTTTCCCATACTAATTTCATATTATATCACTACAATCATTATAGCAATGTTAAACTATTGTTTTAAAACATACAAATCGACACTAAGATCATTCAAATTGGCCAACTACACACATTTCTAATACAAAGAATCAACTTCGGAAGGCCAATTTGGCGGCCATCTTGAAAAATGGCCGCCATCTTGGATTTTCAAGTGGCCAAATGGGCAAATTTGATCAGAAACCTCTGGGGAACAAACACACCAAATTTCATGCTTGTATCTTAGTGTGCCTGATTTTTCTGTAATCCGCTCCACTAAAATTGCGTCTATATTTTTTAAATTAGGAAAAGACTTTATGCTCACCCTGCATATGTATGCTCACACAGAAGTGCACACAATTAGCCTACTATGCAAACACACACACACACATGAACAATACTCTTATAGACATTTTTTCTTATAATGATTACTACAGCTTATTTTAAAGGTCTACTTAAATCATCTTTGGGAACTGATATTGCACTATTACATTCATTCTTTTTAGAGTAGTGTACAAGAGACAAAACAAAGTCACCATTCAAAATGACAGGAAGCTGAAATTTGAGTTGTTTACCTCTTCCAACTTTGTTGGCAGAGGTATATGTATTCACTCTTGTCTGTCTGTTTGTCTGTCTGTCCATACAGTATTTCCAAAGGTTCCCAATGAATTTCAATGACATTTTGTGGAAAGGTGGACCATGAACTAAGGAAGAATTGATTAAATTTTGGGGTGGATCCAGGAATTATTTTTCGATTGAGAGATATTCTTTCATTTTTTCATATATTTATATGTATTCACACATGTTTGTCAACATAATATCTCCAAAAGTTCCCAATGAATTTTAATAACATTTAATCAAAGGGTGAAGTTATTAACTTTTGGGGTGGATCCAGCAATTCTTTGATTGAGATATATTTTTTCATATATCAAAACAATAGACTGAAATAAGGAAAATCAAAACTTACACATTTGCCCCCCCTGCATCGTCGCTATATATGAACTGATTTCCATTCAGTTTTTAGTTAGCGTATGTACTCTCTGAGTGCTTTCTGGTTTCATTAGATTCAGTCTTATTCATCAAGCCACCTCAGAGCAACAAAATATACAAGCAATAGAACAGGTGCTCATTTAAAGTTAGACAAATTCCAATAGACATGTATATTCAAATATTTATACATTAACATACAATTATAACAAAAACATATGTATAAATTAATGCAAATAATTGTACATACACACAGATATGTTAACATGTATATATACATGTATATATCCACAGACAACATGCATATTATCACACACACCTAATGAGCCTAAAGTACACGTCTACAAATAAATATACAAGCATACACATGCAGATAAAGAAATAAATATATACACCTGTATGCTTTGAGAAATAGATATTCAAATCTATGAATCTATATGTACATACACAGTAAAAAGATATTCAATATACACACATATATATTAACCTATAAGTAGATAAGGTTGCACAAGTAATGATATACATACATATATGCACACAGAGGCACAAATAAACTTACATGTTTGCGAACACGTGATATATGATTAAATACATACACACTTGAATCTTAAGAATACATATACATACACACTTTAAGCCTAAGAATATACATGCATACACACTTTGGGCTTAAGAATGTATACACATACACACTGTAGACTTTAGAATACATACATATACACTAAGCTTTAGAATATATACACATACACACTTAAGAATACCAACACATACACAGTTTAGGCTTGATAATACCTTCACATATGCAAATGTAGCTTGCATACACATATATATTCAGAATTGCACACAGGAACACACATAATCAAAGATACATATTAAAGTATAAATATACCAACATAGACTTCTATGCACTTTCATAAATAATCATGAACACACACATGTGCACATAGATGTATCTGTATGTATTCTTAAGCCTAAAGTGTATATCCGTATGTACTTTTAAGCTTAAAGTGTGTACGTATATGTACTCTTAAGCTTCAAGTGTGTGCATATTTAAATACATGTGGGGCGACCACTCAGTAGATTAGATTTCAGCAACAATTCTCTCCTTTTCCCTTCCTTTTTGCGTGATGCTTTCTTTTCCTCAATCCGTTCTCTTCCCACTCTTTCTTCTGTTCCTTTCTCTCTCCTTTTGCACTCTCCCTCTCAATACCTTCCCTTTTCTTTCACAATCCTTCATCTATCTTCTCTCTCTTCTTTCTTCCACATCCTTTCTTTACATCTACTTATTTTTAGAAACTGTCAACCAAAACTGTCAACATAGGTTTCTTTAGTTTTTACGTTGGTCTGACTGGCTGGCTACGTATGTATCATGTGTAGAGGCCACACTAATGGAGACAGAGGGCTGAAAATTTCAACATTCACTCTTCATTATGACTAGAAAAAAAGTTGGGGTTTTTTTTAGGTTTTTAGTGGGGGCGTTCAATTTACAATGTAAGTTTATGCTAAATTGTTTTCTTTTGTGTCTGGCAGCATTCACACTTGATTTATGAAAATTCAAACTTTTTTTAGTGATCACTACCCAACAAAAGGTTGGAGAAGTTACTTATTCATTGAGCACCGCTTTTTCAAATCTTTTATTTGATCGCCCCCAACACAGCAAGCTGCCAAAGAACATTGATCACATGACGGTTTCTATTGAGTGACTAACTATACCTGTATCTTCCTTTTTTTTTTTCTCAATCCTACATTTATCCTCTCTCTTCTTTCTTCCACTTTCTTTTTTTTTTGTTCTCCTCTCTCTTTTGGCTCACTTCTTTTTCTCATAGCATATTTCATCGTTCCATTCT
Source organism: Architeuthis dux (assembly GCA_006491835.1). Lineage (NCBI taxonomy): Eukaryota > Metazoa > Mollusca > Cephalopoda > Oegopsida > Architeuthidae > Architeuthis > Architeuthis dux. Next base: position 2,355,923 of record VCCN01007040.1, on the reverse strand, counting down.
GTCCTCTCAACCCTTTCCTCCTCTTTAACATTCTCTTTTTTCTTCTGCTGCTTTCCTTTCTTTCCCCTCTCTGTTACTTTTCCAGTTAAATTGTTCTTCTTTCTTTTTCTCAGTCTTTCTTCTCCTTCCATTTTAATTCTTCTTTACTCCCTTTCCTACACCAATCTTCCATCATCTCATTTATCTTCTTTCCTTTTTGTTTTCCTTCAATCTGTCCTTCTCTTTTATTCCTCCTCATTCTCCATCTTCTTCTTCTTCTCCTTCTCCTCCTCCTTCTCTTTCTTCTGCTTTTTATCCCCTTTCTTCTTCTTCTTCTTCTTCTTCTTCTTCTTCTTCTTCTTCTTCTTCTTCTTCTTCTTCTTCTTCTTCTTCTTCTTCTTCTTCTTCTTCCCACCCCCTCATTTTTACCCTTCATCTTTCTCCTTAGCTCCTCTCTCCTGTTTACTCCTTCCTCATGACATTTGATCTTCTTCATCTCCTCCATAGTATTACTTTCCTTTTCCTTTTCCTTCCATTTTGGGATTCTTCTTCTTTCTTCCCTTCATTTCTTGTTTTCCTTCTTTTTCCTTCCTTGCTTCTCATCTGTATTATCCCCTCCCCTCTCTCTCTCTTTCCTTCAATTTTTAGACCTTCTCTTTCACATTTCCTACATCTTCTAATTTCCCTCATCAACATCTCTCCTACCTTTTCTTTTCCCTTTTCTCTTTTCTAATCCCCTTCTTTCCTTCCCTTCTTTAATTCACCCCTCACCACTTTGACCGGTTTCCTTGGTAACAGCGAAAACGTAAGATGAGAATAACACTAAAATAACAATTCCTTTCCAGCAAGGATGTGTATGGGAAGGCAATGAGGTGGTAGGCACACTGATGACCAGAGTGGCATTGGAAGGGACATCAGGGAAGGGGATGGGCTGGCCAATGGTCAGCGTGATGATGATGGTGCTGCCAGTGGTAACAGTGGTGGCATTAGCATCAGCAGTGGGGTGGCCCTGACTAGCCTTCGTGAAAAATAGAGCCAAAAGGTAGGTAGTTGGTGGAGATTGTATGAGGGTCCTGCTGATGCTGTTTGATAGAAAAGGTGAAGGGAATGTGTAGGGGTCATGACTTGGTTGTAGGGGTCGACATGGCGGTCAGTTTTTGTTGTGTAGGTGGCGGCTGCTCATGCAAAAGAAACGATATATTGATACAGCTTGTTTATAAGAAGTGGTATGATGAGGTAGGTGTCGATAGTGATGGAGATGATGATGTTAATGATGGTTATGTTGTGCAATGTGGAGAGCCGCCGGAATCTGATATGGGTTTTTCGAGGTGAAAAACGATCAAGAAGATGAGTCAATCATTTTGTGGCAGAAAATCTTGGCATCAACAACTTTGTGATTTGATAATTGAAGATATTGAAGTGCGGATATGATCTAATATGCGGCAGTTGTCAGTCAGATCTGAGAAGAAGAATTGTTGCCTTTTTTATAATTCTGTTCAGACAAAAATGATATTTTCATGTCAGAAAGGAAGTTTATTAACAAATGCATTCTCATATCAACCAGAGTAACCCTACAGGAGAATTTCAGTTCATGCATGCGCAGTAAAGTCCTCTCTGATCGGTTGCAAAGTTACATCAAGGCTGGGCAAACAGGTCTCGAGATATTCAAAATGGCTAGATACAGACATATATATATATTGTGATGATAATGGTGATGGTGATAGCAATGTATGTAAAAAGAAACAGCATGGTTTTGTATAAATGCACTGAAAAACAATTTATTGGGATGGAGAGTATGCACTCTCAACCTAAAACTGTAGTGAACCGCTGTAGCCATGGAGATGGAATTAAGCCATGGATTTAGGATAGTAAAGTGTAAAATGGTTGGGTTTGGGTCAAGATTCAGTATGTGTTGTCAAGCCATGGTGGAGAAGTATTTTGTGATTAGATGTTGAGCGAGCAGCAAAGTAGCAACGTAGGAAAAAGACTGACCCTAAGGCCTAATGAGAAAAATGTGCAGCTTTAGTGATACTGCTGCTAAATCCTTAAAGTTCATTAAAGTCTTACAGTTTCTTTTGCTTGTCAGCTTTGCATTTGAGACAGTGTCCACTCCAAGGCTTGACGTGCTACTGGTTGATAGGCAGAGACATAGTGAGAGATTTGGGGGCCTGTAAGTCATGGCCCCCTCCAACATTGTGAGATTTGGCAGTAAAAATGCAGTGGACTACTATTAATAAAGCTTTTGAGGGCCTGGGGGGGGGGGCATTTTCAAATAGCCCCCCAGCTGTTGATTCTCAAAAAGCTGGCCAGTAGCTGGAAAATCAAGCAACATGCATTATAGAAGAATCTTAATCAGGTTGCAGCCATAGAAAGTGGGTAAAAAGCAAAATGGTTGATAGACTGATGAGAGAATGGAGAAATATAGAATGTTGTATAGCGAGTGAATGTCCTGGACTTGGATAGAAAGGAAACTCGAAGACTTGCTTGTAAAAATATCTGGACATATTTTTATTTTGTAGCATCTTTGTCGGCCGGAGAGTGTCAGCCGGAGAGTGAATAGTGGGAGAGAGATAAGGAGAACTGTCAATCTGTCCCCAACAGGGACAGCAGTCTCGGCCCCTGATGTCTTTCTCTTCTTTGAGTGCCGAGATTTCTGTCCGGTGCTCGGGTCTGCTTTATAGGTTTCTCGAACGCCTACGCAGGTGTCATTTCCAGTCCCCATATCTTGTTTTGGACACCGACGCAATATACCTATTTCCTAAGGTGACCTCGGAATAACCTTTCATGGCAGTATATCATACAACAAGAAGACCTGGTTTTCTTTTTAGGAAGGGAGGGGTCAAGATATTTTGTATGTGTGTGTGTGTGTGTGTGCATGTATATGTGAATGCTTAATGGTTTATATTCCAATGTGTCACAGAATAGGCTGCTAGGTTTATCCTACCTTTAAGAGCATTGGTAAAATTCCTTTTCCTGGTGACAATAAGATGAAAATTAACTAACAATGAAAAGCCATTACCATCAGATAATAAATAACTAGAAAAAACAAATAAAAATCTTTCCAAA
>VCCN01007040.1:2128874-2149200 GCA_006491835.1 Architeuthis dux | reverse complement strand
AAATAATTGTATTTACATCATCCCCTGTAAATGTGGAAAAATTTACACTGGGGATTTCAAGTGTCAGATTACAAAATCTCCAAATCAAAATTCTTTTGGAAGTAAGTGAACAGACAGATATACTGACAAATAGACAGATCAAAAAGCAGTGAAGATGCCCTCTATCCAATTTAAGCAAATAAGCAGCGGAACAAGTTGTTTCCCTCATTTGAGAAATGTGAATCTGGAACTGGAGTTGGGAGATAGAACTTGAGAGCAGATAACAATGTGATTTCTAAACAAACAACAAGAAGGAGTTCAATCATCTGAAAAACTATTTGAATGTTAATGACCCTTCTCAAAACTAAAGAAAACAAATCCTAACTGTTTGCAATTTCATTCAAAATGTTAAAAATAGAACATAATCTGTAAAAGTCATAAAAAAATTCAGAAAAATAATCAGAAAGCGAACAACGATAAATGACCACTAAATAGTCTGTTACAAAGGTCAGAGTTGTTCTCTTTTGTTTGCTTCATTTTGATTCTTCAAGTCGATATTGATTTCCTGATTGTTCATTTATAAAAAAAGTAAATATCATTTAAATGTCATTTATATGAATCTGAAGAAGGTCTTCAAGTGTCAGATTACAAAATCTCCAAATCAAATTTTTTTGGGAAGTAAGTGAAGAAAGAAAATTACTTAAAACAGGTCTGGTTAGTCACTCAATAGAAACCATCATGTGATCAATATCTTTTGGCAGAATGCCATGTTGGGGTTGATCAATTAAAAAATTGGAAAAAGAGGCGATCAATGAATAAGTTACGTCTCTTGCCTTTTGTTGGACAGCGATCACTAAAAAAGTCTGAATTCTCAAAAAACAAGCGTGAACACAAACTAAGGGATCAATTTAGCATTAACTTACATTGCAAATTTAACCCCCCACTAAAAACCTATTTTGGGGTGGATTTTCAAAAAACAAAAACAATTTTTTTCTAAACATGATAAGGAGTAAATGTTTAAATTTGCAACCCTATAGCTCCATTGGTGTGGCATGTACACATGATACACACATAGCTAGCCAGCAAAACTCACTTGAAACTGAAGAAACCTATGTTGACAGTTTTAGTGACAGTTTTGGTTGATGATTTCTAATTGACTGATTCAAAAGCTTGTGTAAACTTTACAAGTTAGATTTATATTTTACATTTAGAGATGGTTAACCATGTTAGTAGTCTTTTCAGTGAGCATTTCCATACAAAGGAGACAACCGTTGTGTGCAGAGTTTGTAAAATCTGCTTCTCGGATGTGTGGAAATTTGCAAGAAACAAATTACATTGATCAGGAGGATGATATAGTTCTAAATTCTGTGCACTCAGGTGCAGATATAGTGAGGGTCCAAACCCTGCCTGCTTGGGAAAAACACAATGGAAAAATTGAGGTAACAATTTAGTATAAAATTACATTGCAAATTAAACTTCCATCAATAAACCTATTATGGGTAGAAGTTTTTTCTAGACATAATAAGAAGTAAATGTTTAATTTTTCAGCCCTCTATCCCCATTAGTGCAGCTTGTATGTGTGACACATACATAAACAGATAGCCAGCCAGCTAGCAAGCCAGACTGACTTAAAATCTGAAGAATCCTACATTGACAGTTTTGATGACAGTTTTGGTCGACGGTTTCTAATTAAAAGGGAATGAAATACTGAAAAGAAACAATGCAATGAATATATTAGAAACTCAACAAAAATAATCCTTCCAAGCTTCTTCTTTGTGTTGTTTTTTTTTTGTCTAATTCATTCTACAGCCTTCTTCAGGTGTATAATCCATACATTCATAGAAAGGTCTCTTTTTATTCTCTGTAAGGCCGTAGAATGGATCGGCTGAAACATTACGATAACATCAACAATACAAAGGAGTTCAATTGGCTGAATAAATGTTAATGTCTGTTCTCAAAGTTATAGATTATAAAAGGAATCCTGGAATTAATGTATAAATAAATAAATATGCAAGAAAAAAAAAACATACTACTTTTTTTTACAAGGTACTGTGTCAATGAATCAGTGATTTGTGGTGTGGTCTTTTATTGATTTTATAATCTTTTCTTTAAGCTTGGTTTAATGATAGATATTAACAGATTAAAAATGTGACAAAATATTATGTACTTACAGGTCCTTTTATTCAAATATTCACAATGACTGCAGTCAACCACACACGTGTGTCCTTCCGAGCTCTCTGTCTTCTACTAATAAAAACAGTACAATAATGGATGCTCGTTGACCAGAACGTAAAACAGCACCCCCTAGTGGAAGTCTTCTGCCTAAGGGGGATAACTCATGATACTTACTTAACATTTTCTATTGATTTTATAATCTTTGTTGTTTCTCTCCCATTATAATGCAGGATGCAGTTACTACACTTTGATCAATTATTCAGTCTATTAACTTTTCATCATACTTGGATTATGTTATCATGCATTAGGGTTATCATCACATGAATCATTACTTTTACTCTTTAATGCCTTCTTTTATCATTTCGTTTGTTGTTCATTAACCGAATATTCTCCTATCTCCTGTCTCCTAGACAAGTTGCCAACCAAGGCTGAAGTGCCCAGTCTGCCCTGCTATTTAGCCATGAAGAAAAGATCGATTCATGCTTTTGCCAATAGCATTAGAGCAAATTAAACGCAAACTATTTAAGTCAGAGTCTGTTCACCGATTCCATTTTTCGTGCTGTTAACTGTTAGGCTACCCACACTTCCACTGGAGACAGTAGTAAATAGAAAGTTAATGACACTGATTCCACACACATCATCCTCATCATCATCAGCCATTATAAGTCCACTGCTGGACAAAGGCCTTTCCCATCTCCTTCTATGACAACCTATCTTGTGCTAACATCTGCCATGTCTTACGGGCAAACTTTTGTATTTTGTCCCTCCATCTTGTGCCTGGTCTTTTCCTACTGCATTTACTGTCCCCTGTGCACCAGTCAGTCTTTTCCCCCCATCTATTGTTCTTGCTATGTGACTAGCCCATCTCCATTTTTGTTGCTTAATTATTTATATAATATCCTTCACTCTAGTCCTCCCTCTGATCCATGTTAATCTTTTTCTATCTCTTAGAGTTATCCCTAGCATTGCTCTTTCCATGGCTCTCTTGTACTTTCCTGGTTGGTTTTAAGCTCATTTGATCACACACACATGCACATACACCTATGTGTCATAATGATGATATCAATGATAGTGGTGAAGGAAAAGCAGTTAATAACAATGACATGAGAGTGAGAGAAGTGTTACTTATAATAGGTGCAATGAAAATAACAATAATAGCAATAATTAGAAAATCATGAAGCAATAATTCTTACCTTACTGATGCTGCTGCTGCTAATGAGTTAGGTCAGTGTTAATGATGACAATGATATAATAGTGATGATAGTAGTAATAAGTAATAATGAAGATATAACTAATGATTAAGTAAATTGTAATGATATCATAATAGCTGATGGTAATTTGTAAAGGTTAATACAGGTTGTATCTATCTAATCCAGTGCTCTGTGGCCTAGCAACTCCCATGGTCTGGCATGTTTTGAATCTTCTCTAAGGTTGGTATAATGACAGATATTAACAGATTAAAAATCCAAACAGATGACATACTCACACAGATCCTTTATTCATACATATTTACAATGACCGCGGTCAACAACACACGTGTGTCTTCTCTGATCTCCTAAAAACAATATGGCCGCTCGTTTACCAGAACATAAAACAGCACCCACTTACCGGAAGTTAATAAGCACTCTCCTGCTTAAGGGGAATAAATTAAAATACTTACTTAACATCTTCTGCCATTAATTTGTGGATCTGGCACTACAGTTATTCGATTCAGTTTCAAACCACAGTTGGAAATCTAATTTAGTGGTTTATAAACTGACTGAATGTGTAAAAACCTAACCGCAGTTTGAAACCAAATCATAGAACTCTAAATTTGACAACTTTTAAAGTTTGTTTTAGCATAACATTAAATATGTATTTACTTTTTCTGAATCTTATGAATTATTACAATACAACCAATTAAAAAAGCATAAGCTAACACAAATAACACATCAATATATGTGTGGAATGAGTTGGCAAGACTAGTGGTTGAGCATATGGTAATAATGATGATAATAGTAATATGTGAGAAAATACTGTTGAGGGCAATGCAGGATTAGTGAGAAGTAAAAGAGTGTGAGAATGATAATAGTGTTGATGATGACAAACTCTGGTATGGTAATAATGATAATCCTAATATTATTCATAATTAAATGATATTGTTGCCTCTGCTGGAGATGATGATAATGTTGATAGAAATGGTAATAACAGCAATGGCCATGGCAATAATGAAGTTGGTAATGAGTGTAATGAGAGTTAATATAAGTCATTTACATTTGTCTTACTGGCTGCAATTATCTCTGCCCCGAATAATAATTGCAGCTGGCTCATCGTGTTTCCAACAATTAAATCTAAAGAGGCTATTTTATGAGGTGACCCCTTCCTGACCATCTCTTCAGAACAAGGTAATGTTAAGAGATTTGAGGTTAGAAGCTAAATGGACTCTACTGATAAAAACTCTTTGAATGATAAGGAAAAAAATTATGAGCATTATTAACTGAAGTATAACTTTTCCCCCAGCTAATTAAAAAGTAAGGCAAGCAAATTCAAAAATACGGCAAGCAGATTAAAAAGTAAGGGAACCGAATTAAAAAATATGGCAAGCAAATTAAGAAATACAGCAAGCAAATTAAGAAGACAAGCAAACTGAATCAATGAACATGAGTAATCACATATGTACAGTTATGCCACAGTAACTGCGGATGTTATTTTTTAAGTGAAATTAGTTGAAACTTGACTCTTGATATATTTAGTTTGAATAATAATCCATTTTTATTTTACTTTAGGTATCAGATTTATTACTTTTTCAGAGTAACTGAATAAAGCTTTTGATGTTGGCCAGTGCGAATTCAGGTTGTGGCTAACTCAGTTTTGGCCATTTTCATCGATTTAGTTTCCCTGTCTTCTTAATTTGCTTGCCACATTATTCAATTTGATTGGGAAAAGATATAGAGTGTTGCCCATCATATGACATTTTTTTAATGTTGGAAACATACTTTTGCCATTGTAGGTAATATCAGGATTTGTCATTTTTGGTAATCCATTCTTCAGTTGTCCCATGAGACGCTCGTACATTTAAGCAGGCTTTCATTTTAAATTTTTATAAAAATGTCCATGGTCATTGCTACAAGTTGTAATGCTTTTGGTACCTACCTAGTTGAAATGAGCAACATATGAATTATACTATTTTATGTGGACATATTTTGGGTTATGTATGCAAAATATGAAAGGTGTTTCTGGTCTACACTCTTATGTGTGAACAAAAGATGATATTACTACTAATACTACTAGTGAATATAATAATACTATTAGTGTATATAATAAAAATATTACTACTAATACTACTAGTTTAAGTAAACAAAACAATAACATCGTGGGGAAATAAGGAATAAGTTTATATGGTTAGATTTGATCTTCTGCAAACTGTTAGCTCTCATAGCTCAAGCAGTTAGCTATCACAGTAAGATAGGCTTCCTGAGGTAAAATGGATGTGAATCAAGTCTCGCTATGAGCTTATTCTTCATTTCTGATCTGCACTCTATTAGCAGGATCTGAGTATTTCCAGTGAAAAGCAATTAAAATCAAAATGAAAGAAATACTAGTAAAAAGTTAACTCTTGAGTTCATGAACTGCTGGGAACCGTTTGTAAACACAGTGGAATTCTTAAATGAATAGAATTTTTAAACATGAAACTCTTTTGTGAATTGAATTTTTTTAAATAAAAGAATTAATTACCTTAACGTGCAAGGGAACTAACTCTGATCAGAAGTTATTCCCCATAATTTAAAATTTGAATTTTTTTTAATATGAACCTAAGAGTTAATAATGATTAACCAACTGTATTGTTCAACATATTGTAATCAGAACAAATTGGGTTTACCCTTGTTTGGCCAAGATAACTAAACAAGTTGTATTGATTATATTTGTTGCATGAAGACCAAATATTCTGGTTTAAGATGGTGATCCTCTTTTACAAAACAATTCCAATAGAGAACATTTTAGATGCCTTTAAGATGCCTTTAAGATGTTTATCATGAGAGTGTGCCAAGAATCAGGTATTTAGATTTAGGCTCATGCCTTTACTCATGGTGATTAGTCTATTTGTGTACTTGGAAAAATAGTGAAATGGTTTTATAAATAACTTCTCAACTGCAAAAGATAGTGCATTTGCTTATTGGGAAAAAGATGTTGGTTCTTCAATCAGACATATTATTTAACTTGACTGGCTCAACCTGCATAGATTAATTTGTGGTTGAATTACTTGAATTTCGACCATCAATGCTTCATTGGGGGAGCTGTTTACTTTACCTCAACATCCAGATTGTTTATGTTTGTCGTGATCTGTGTTTACCCTTTACTTGAGCTTTCTTTGTTCTGGGCAATTAGCTTTATTTGCCTTTTGTTTACATAAATACTAACCGGCAAAAGTCAAAATTGATCTATGAGTCAAGTGTCTTCTGCTTTTTTTCAATCAAGATAGACCTAGAAAAAGTTTAGAGTTGAAGATTTTCTGATCTTTTGTGATTAGGCTGGATGTGGAGTCTGAGTAAGATCTTTCTTTTGTTATTTTTTCATCAAGGAGGTTGTGAAGTGTTTAGAATAAAGGATCTTTAGCCTTTTTCATTTAAGGAGAAGGAAAAGCAGTTGACCAGGAAAATCCTTTTGTATTTATTCAATTTAAGAAAAAACGAAAGTTCAGATCCTGAAATTCATTTTCTTTTTTTTAGCTCAAGATAGAAGTAGAAATATCAAGAAAATAATATATTGTTTGTTTTTTCCCCCTTTTTCTTCATAGACTGAAAACTATGTTTTAATTAAAGAAAATGAAAAGGTTTTGATGATAACATACATAAAATTTGTTTTGGAGACCAAAAAACAAACTTTGAAATACTTCCACCCTCTCAGGAGAAGGTGACTGTCCAACTCCCTTAATGTAATATAGGTTTCCCCACTATCAGAAAGTTGAGCGTTCCTATAAAAACCTTTTGTTAGCCAAAATGGTATAAAGCGAAGAAGCAATTACTATTAATTTATATTGGGAAATCTTTTTTTATAATCCCAGACCCAGAAATTGGTGATGATTGTATGTTAGACTGAGTTGTCATCAGTTGGGGTGGTGAGAAGTACAGGAGTCTTGGATGGAGAGAGAGGAAGAGGTGACTATACTACTATAATGGCTCATTGCAAAACAAACGCTGTTTTTGCTTTTTGCCTTTTTTCACAAAAGTGAAAAAATGGTATAAAGTGAACTTCTGAAAGCGGAGGATACCTGTCTCAGGAATCAGTCTGGAATTTGTTTTTTCTTTTTGCTTTTGAGGAACAGCCAACAGTGTTTAAAATCAATAAACTTTTGTCTTTTTTTAATCAAAGAGGTGGACTTTTCTTCTTTTGTTTTCCTTTGAGCCAAAAGACAGATCTTAGTGAAAAGTCAAGTTGAGCTTGTTTCTACTTTAAAGCCTGCTAGTCATGTCAATCAAGAATTGATTGATGGCTTTATTTAGAACTGCACATGTTTAGGTTGTGGTAGCTGATAAAAAGCAACATTTAGAAGTGTTAATCATGGAAGACCAATCTGAGTGGATAGGCAAACATATTTCAGTGCTCATCCATGCACTCATTTAGAAGTGAGTGGAAAAGAAGAAAAAAGAGGGAAAAGTAGAATTGGGGAAGTTGATTGCTGTTGATTTAATCTTTGTGAAAGTTGCGTTATTTTATTTTCAATTGTTTTTTCAAAGCTATTTTGATCTGGTTATATTGAATACAGAGGAATGCAAGTCATTGATAATGTTATAAAAAGATTCCCTTACTTTTGGGGGGGAGGGATAATGTCATTCCCTCACAATCTATATACTATTAAAATTCTCTATTTGAACAATTTACTGATAAGAACAATTAGCCAGTATATATCCAAATACTCATCCCATATGGTCTTAAAAAGTATCTGAAATTGGTTAAATTTCAAAAGTTTTCTCAGCAGAGGTATGTGTATGTATGTGTGTTTGTATATTAGTATGCATAGATATTTATAAATAAATATATACACATGCACATACACATAAGTGTTGAGGAGTAGTTATATGTGCTACTAGTAATAGCCTCCAAAAACACTGTAATCACAACTTCTGAATGATGATGTAAGCTGTCAGGACAGTTATGATGCTATTCCATGTTCTATTTTAATCTATAAATGTGTATGAATATTCTCAGTGAATATGGTTAGAATAAACACAGTTTTGAGTTTGACTATACTGCATCATCATTATCTTACAAATAAAGATGTTTCTGTTTCAACTAGACATGATATATGACCCATTGTACACAATGTTATCTTTCTTCCTCTCTCTCTATCCCTCTCTATCTTTCTCCCTACCCCTCTTTCCCCATGTCTCTCTCTCTATCTATAATTATATATATACATACTTAGCTGTCAGTTTTCAATTATCTGATGTCACTTCCATTCAATCTTTTTACAATGATATTTACTTTATGATTTTATGAATTTTTTCCCCCTGGCTAGTTAAAGTCTTCTTTGATGTCTACATAAGCTTTCATAGTTTTTAGTCAAAGATGACATGACAGAACTAAAAAAAAAAGACATCTTTCTTCCAGGAGACAAAGAAAAGTTCAAAACTCTGTGGTAGAAACATGAAACCTCAAGAGATGGACTGACTCCATAGATTTGCGGTCTTGCCTAGTAGACTGTAGTTTTAAATTCACCAATTGCAAAATGTATGAACACATGTACACAGGGCTGGATTTAGACCTTAGGGGCCTAGGGCGCTTCAGTTTCAGTGGGCCCCTCATACACAGAAATTAAAATACATGGCAAATCACAAAATTTACACATCAAAGTCTGTTTATTGCATGTAATTGGAACTGACAATTTATACATATATGAAAAGGTTAAATGAGTTATATATCTGAAGTAAATACATGTATACATGTAAATACATGCCAACAAAACTCCAAGTAGATTTTTAGGCAAGACAAATTACAAAGAACATAGCTATGCTGCTATGTACTATTTAGTTTCCATATAAACAATGGTTGACTCAACAATTTTTAAATTATTATATTTTTGTATAGAGGGGGCAAGGGGCAATTGCCCATTCCCCCCCCCCCTTATAAATCTGGCCCTGCATGTACATACTTGATAATAATATTGCTATTAAATAATTGTATCTGTATGCATTTTTCATAAGAGTTGTTGAAATTTATTATTTGTGTATTGAAAGGTCAAAAGTACAAATGGAAAAAATAGTGTTTAACTTTGGCCTTATTTTTATCAGTACATTTTGCTCATTTTTCGATATTTGTTGAGTTAAGTAAGTATTTTAAGTTATTCCCCTTAGACAGGAGAGTGCTTATCAGCTTCCGGGAAGGGGGTGCTGTTTTACGTTCTGGTGAACAAGCAACCATATTGTTATTAAGAGATCAGAGAAGACACCCGTGTGTGTAGTTGACCGCTGTCATTGTAAATGTATGAATAAACTGGATCTATGTAAGTATGTCTTTTGCATTTTTAATCTGTTAATATCTGTCATTATACCAACCTTACATGTTAGAGCCACCCAACATTGGCACATGGCCATGTTATTTATGGATCACCCTGTGAGAAATGAACTCACTATGGCTTGCATAAATAGCGCATTGAACCACAGTAAGGGGCTGTGGTAAAATATAAGAAGCAACGGGAAGCAACAAGAAGCAAAACAAAGATATCATTTATTACCAGTAAAAATTGCTCTAATCAATGAATAACCCTAACCCTAAGCCTAAAATATTTAATTAACCATCACAAACGAATGTATGAAAGATATTTTAAATTACTCTCTCGTTGCTTCTCATTATGAGAAGCAAATGGTAGCAATGAGAAGCAAAGCAAAGATATCATTTATCACCAGTAAAGATTGCTTTAATTAATGAATAATCCTACCCCTATTCCTCACCCTAAATTATTTAATTAATCACCACAAACATCTGTATAAAAGCTCTTTTAAATTACGTTCTCATTGCTTCCCGTTGCTCCCCATATTTTAAAGGGACCGAACAGTAAGTCCTTCTGTACAATATTTTTTGGTTACATTTTTGTTTAATACAAATATGAATGACTCTTAGAGTAATCGGGCAGATTTCTAAACGAATAGGTTAAGAGCTGGGTTGCAGTACTGCCAGAGCTCACATGAACACTACTCTGGTACCTCTGTCAAAAAATAAAGCCAAAATAAATGAACAAGACAAAACACTACAGCACTTAAACAGTTAGCACTGTACCCCTGGGTAAGAGCATCTTTTTAGTGTCTGAGCTGGGATAGATTTGGACATATTTTAACAGCATAGCTCGGCTCATTTTTATAACTATCTGGAATCAGCACAGCATGTGAATATTTAAGATGTTTGAGAATAATAGACTGGGGAAATATAATATAAAGCAGACACTGGTGAATGAACTGGTAAGTTAGCATCAAGTATGCAGGTAGCAAATATTAAATATTATTGCTATTATTATTTGTATTATATGAAGCATTGTCAATTATTATTAATTTTTTTATTCATATTTCTTTTATTTACATACATACATATATATATATATATACACAAGTTTATGCTACTGGATAAACCTGCCAAGTAGAATGGGCTTCATATGTTAGTAAGAAAATTGAATAAGAAAGAATATATTCTGTGTTTGTGTTACTTTTGTTTGTTCCGTTCTTTTTCATTTTCATTCTTTTTCTTTTTAAATTTTTATCATCTGATTGACGTGTTATATTGTTTTGTGGAGCAAATTTTTTGTGGGGATAGTGCAGTGCTCTTCTTTTAAAAGGTGGAAAAGATGTGACATCATTTTTGACATGTAGACTGAACAGTGGCTAAGAAAAGTTTTATCCCTTTTATTTATTTACTTATCATGGAAGAAAGACACATTTTTTCTGTTTCTAAGAGTGAATAAACACTGTTCTGTATCCCTTTATAAAAAGTAGAAAGAAAGAGAAAAATCACTCTGACTACTAATATAATGAAAGAGATAATGAAAAAGAAAGAAATATTACATTGTAAATCAATTCTAGTCTTTGTTCTATAGTACCTTTTATTTACTGTTATGAGAAGAGAATATGCACTTCATGGATGGAATAGCTATGTTCTTGTGTGGTGGAGGAGGGCTGCCTGTGACTACATACTAGAATATACTAGAATGATTCTTCAGTAGAAAATAAAGACAGCAAAAATACAAATAACTACAGGTAGAGGCAACATGGGTCGTAAGCATTGGTAGTGGATACAGGAAGTTGGTGGTGGGGTTTTCAACCAAGAGAAGAACAGTGTTGATGTGCAAGATAAAAGAAACATAACCACAAAAAAAGAAGAAAGAAAAGACACCAAAGAGAAAAACAACAAAAAAAGAAAAGAATTACAGGTATCCTCACTGCAATGTTTATGTATGTATGTATATGTATATGTGTATGTTAAGTCAATAAATATGCTGAATCAAGAACCTACCCATCAGTCCCCATTTAACGAGCCCCATTTCCAGTACCAAAAATGGGAGCCCGGAAGTGGGGTACTGGGAAGATCTCTTCTTCACAGGCAATTTCCCTGCAAACACATGTCTTTGGTTCTCTCCGCTTCTTTTCTTAAACACAGCTAAATACAGTTATGAACCGAATGCGTTCAAACTAAACACAGCTAAACAGATAAGAACAAACAAACAACAAAGGCACTAATAGCAGACGACATTAAACCCACTTTTCAAAAGTTTGCTTTAACACCACTTTTTGCTTTTATGAAAAAGCATTCAGGGTTTGTTTTAATAGAGATGGTGCGCACCCTCTTCCTCTCTCTCCTACACCCCAGTCTCCTGTACCTCCCACCATCCCAATCTCCAATAACTCAGCCTAACATACCATCATCACCATTTTTTGGTGCCTGGTAATATGAATAATTCGAAGATGACAATCATATCCAGAAACATGGTAATATTAGGAAAATAATAGCAAGTATGTTTACGCGATTGCAAAAGAAAATGCTAATTTGAAATAATAGAATACTGCTAATAAAAATAATAAGTACAGTCATAATAATACACCTACCAAAAAAACAAAACTAAATATATAAAATAAATAATGAGTTGACTAAGGAAGAGTAGAAGGTTACCAAATATTCAGTCTTCAGCTGACGGACATCAGATGCCCAAGTACGGAAATCTGGACAAAGATGAAAGAGAGAAATAAAAAAAAGATATGAAATGCTTTATTATTATTGAGATATGTTTTTTGGTACCAAAGAGGGAACATGACACATAATAAGTAAACATCACTTTATCATTGATGTTTCATAAGTTTTGATGGACTATACTTGCTTGGAGGGAATAAAAAAGACATCTGTGCTGATCCCAGAGATAAACAGGTCTGGTTAGTCAATCAATAGAAACCGTCACATGACCAACATCTTTTGGCAGCATGGTGGGTTGGGGTGATCAATTGAAATATTAAAAAAAGGGATGATCAATGAATAAGTTACTTCTATCGCCATTCGTTGGATCACTAAAAATCTGAACTTTAAAAAAAACAAGAGTGAATGCTGCCGGACACAAATTAAGGGTCCAACTTTGCATAAACTTACATTGCAAATTGAATCCCCACTAAAACCTATTCTGTGGGGGAATTTTCAAAAAACAAAAAAGTATTTTTTCTAGACACAATAAGGAATAAATTTTCAGCCCTGTAGCTCGATTGGTGTGGCCTGTACATGCAATAGATAGATAGATAGCCAGCCAGCCAGACCCACTTAAGAAGTGAAGAAACCTATGTCGACAGTTTTGGTGACAGTTTTGGTTGACCCTTTGTAATTGTGAGTGTAGTGCTGAAATAGAAAATGTCTAATTTGTTTTCAATGGTTAAAAACTAAGGAGGAGAGTGTTTCCTGTAGAATCCAAGTAGCCTGTTAACCTGTTTGCTGGCACAGAGGACACAACTTGTCTTAGCAAAAGTCCAGTGTCACAGACGAGATAACTCATCTTAGCAAGTCAACGATAATTTGTCATTTTTTTTTTACATACATTTATGTATATATTGTAAGTGTATTTGGTATGAATAGAGACATTTTGAATAGGACCTTGCCAATGTGCTTAAAGCATAAAGTATACAATGGCTGCATAATACCAGCCATGACTTACGGATGAGAAACATGGAAATTAACAAAACAAGTTGAAAAGCAACTTAGAATAGCACAGAGAGCCATGGAAAGAGCAATGCTAGGGATAACTCTAAGAGATAGAAAAAGATCAACATGGAGAGAGGGAGGACAAGAGTAAAGGATATTATACAAATAATTAAGCAACAAAAATAGAGATTGGCTGATCATCTAGCAAGAAGAAATGACAATAGATGGGGGGAAAGACTAACCGACTGGTGCCCAAGGGACAGTAAACGCAGTAGAAAAAGACCTAATACAAGATGGAGAGATGAGATAGAAAAATTTGCTGGTAAAACGTGGCAGAGGTTAATACAAGATAGGTCATCATGGAAAAGGCCTTTGTCCAGCAGTGGACCTATAATGGCTGATGATGATGAAGATGATGATGATGATGATGATGATGATGATGATGATGATATATATATATTACATTTATGAGATATTCTGTTGTAAATATTAGTTGATTTGTATGAAAACCGTTCAAAACATGCAATGAAGACTTTCTATTTTCATCAATTTATTGTACAGAAGTTACAACATAAAAAACTATATTGTGCAATGAAGAGGTTGAACCTTTTTGTTCTTCTGAATGGATTTAAATCCCAAACTGACTTACATTTTTCATATCTGTCCCTCTATAAATATCATCATCTTGTCTCCTTATCTGATCATGATCTGAATATGCTATCCCTGCTTCTGTATATCTGAATATTCATCCTTGTAGTCATTCCTGATAAATATTTTATCTCTTTCATGTGAGATTAGCTTTGATATCAGTTCTATCTATGACGAATGCAGTCACACACTCAGCTCTATATTCAAGGGCATATCAATAAGCCTGCAGCCTGACACATAGTTATTAGCTGAATTTAGATCTGAAATTTTCATTGTATTATGTTTGATCGATATGATTGATGTTCACCACTTAATTAAATGCATTCACAACGAAGGAGATTATGTCGAAAAATAAATATTTGTTGTGTAAAATGAATGCCTTTTCCTTTATTAGGAAATGGACTTATCTATTTACCTACAAGTAGCTTTTATTAAAATAGAAAGTTCATTTGATTATTAGAAACTGTCAACAAAACTGTCAACATAGGTTTCTTCAGTTTTCAAGTTGATCTGGCTGATTTGCTGGTTGGCTGGATATGTATCTATCATGCGTACAGGCCATACCAATAAAGGTAGGGGGCTAAAAATTTAAACATTTACTCCTTATTAAGTCTAGAAATTGCTGGTATTATGCAGCCGTTGCACATTGGCATGGTGCTTTTCAGAATGTCTCTATTCATACCGAATGCTTTCTAACCTATCATTATGCATCGTTTTATTTGTAGTCATGATCTTTCTCTAGCTTTATTACCTGTCCTAGGTAGATATATTCATCAACCTCTTCTAGAGTCTCGCCTTCTATCGTTATGGCCTTTTTGGGGACTTTATTGTTGAACATTACCTTTGTCTGTGTTCTGTTCATCTTTAAGCCTACCTTTTTACTTTAGATCAGTTAATATGTTTTGTAGTTCTTCGGATGCTTTCGATGTCATGGAAATGTCATCGGCGAATCTTAAGCGGCTTAAGTATTCTCCATCTATGTTTATTCCCATCCCCTCCCAGTCAGTTTTCCGAAAGATGCTTTCAAGGCTCACTGTAAATAGCTTAGGTGATATTGTATTGCCTTGTCTTACTCCTTTAGCTATCTTTATCTTGTTTGTATCTTTATGTAGTCTAATTATTGCAGTGTCGTTTTCGTATATGTTTTGGATGATTTGTATGTAATTTTTGTTAACACCTTGTTCTCGCTTTGAGTTGAAGACTGCTGTGTGTTCTACCAAATCAAATGCTTTCTCATAATTTATGAAGGCCAAACAGAGTTGTTTGTTGTATTCTAGGGATGTTTCAATTAGTTGATTTATTGCATGTAGGTGATCTATTGTTGAGTAGCCACTTCTGAAGCCTGCCTGCTCACGTGGTTGGTTTTTGTCTAGAGTGCCTGTTAATCTGTTTTGTGATTATTTTTGTGAATAGTTTATATATGTTAGTTAATAGTGTAATAGGGAGGTGGTTGCCGAGGTTGTGCTTATCTGCTTTCTTGGGGAGTAGGATTATTATTCCTAGACAGAAGCTTTCTCTCATGCATTACGTGAATAGGTGTGCTAGTCCTTTGTGCAAGATTTCTCCTGCATCTTCTAGAATGTCTGTCGTTATGCCATCTTCACCTGGAGCTTTACCGAGTTTCATATTTCTTAATACAAATACTACTTCTTCTACTCTTATGTCTGGGATATCGCTAGTATCTATGGGTTTATTAGTTTGTGGTATGTTTATTTTTGAAGTGTACACATTTTCATAGTATTCTTCAGTTACTTTTGTCAATTTGTCCCTATTTTTTATAATTTTGCCATTTTTATCCTTTAGTGCAAGCATCTGTTGCTTGCTGGTAAGGTCTGCAGAACGGGTGTGTTTTAAACTCTTCCCGTTTCTGATAGCCTCTACTATTCTTTTTGTGTTTTCCTTTCTTTTCTCTCTTCTCGTTCTTTTATTTATTAATTTGTTAAGTTCTGCTTTTTTAGATGGGGAAAAAGACTAACCAATTGGTGCCCATGGGACAGTAAATGGAGTAGGAAAAGACCAGACACAAGATGGAGGAACGAAATAGAAAACTTTGCTGGTAAGACGTGGCAGAGGTTAGCACCAGATAGGCAGTCATGGAAGGAGATGCGAAAGGCCTTTGTCGAGCAGTGGACTTATAACGGCTGATGAGGGCAAATACCATTCAAGGTCAGGTTTAATTTGAGTTCCAACACATGTACATGTAGGTGGAATTAAACATTGTCTAGTTCCCTCAGCACTTATCCTTTGGTAAACTTCAGGGATTAATCCTGACCCTATGCCTTTAAGTGCAATGTGGAGATACAGCCTGATGGGACAGCCCCTCCCCTGGAACTAGATGGTTCCTTACCCTTGGTCACAAATGACCAAGGAGGATCAGATAGAAAAGTAAAGTAGTTGATGTGAAATATCAAATCTTGGTAGTTGACATCAAGCTTTGAGATTATTGCGAATTTTAAGATTATTGAAGACACTTTTGATGAATGACCCTTTTTAAAAATGTTGAATTGACATCTGAGTAGACTACAGCAAATCCATCATACTATGAAACCTCAAACCTAACAGGACAGAAATAAGAGTTGTCCATTGTCTGATAAAAATGTTAGATTGTACGGTAGAATAAGGACTATATATTGTGAGATATCTCATGTTGTATATCCATCTTAGTCCGTGGGAGGAAAATCTTGAACTTGGAGAAAAAGGAAGACTCTAAACTTGTTTATAAAAATATGAGGATATATTTTTATTTCATCAGATACATTGTGTCATGGCAGAGAATGAAGAGTGGGAGAGAGACAATGAGAGCCAACAGACTGTTCCCAACAGGGAAACTGACCACGTGCTTCCAGACCCAGCTGCTGTCTGCCTCTCTCTCATCATCCTGTGTCTCACTGCCTTTTATGGGGTTCGAACGCCCACATTGATTTTCCAGCCCACCATCAAAGCTCAGTCAATATCCTGTTTACCTTTGAACACCCAGCATGACTGTTTATAACTTTGTTGTCATCGATATCCTGTTTAACTTTCAACACCTGTGGGGGTCAAATCTGTGACCTCTGCCCAAACATCCAACACTCATATGTAATCTGTTCCATAACGTTGATTTCTAAGTAAGACATGAGAAGCATATTAATATGAGCTTCTAAACTGAAAATTTAATATGGTACAGATACTGACAATTATAAGTAGTAGAAAATATATCGTTTAAAAATATGGTTATTTTGTAAATCAGGTTTATCTTTCTTTTAGAAATATTTTACAGTATAAATTATCACTAAAATAAATTAGATAGAAATGAAAATCTCTGACTTCGGTCTGGTGTCCAAATCTCTGATCTATCTTGTTAATTTTTTAAATTTATTTATTGAAATCTATCAAGCTAAGTACAAGAAAATGGTGTTTTGGTGGATAGTTTAGTCAGGAGATATATAAGTTGCTACCCGAATGTTCAGGGAATTTGAACCAGGGAATAAAGAGCCTCATTTTCAGTCAATCATCCTTTTCTTTGAGGAAGCCATTTCAAGCCTTAAGTTCCCTGAACCTTCTTTCTAGTAGCACCTCATATGTGAAAGATATTATTGTGGGCTAGTGTAAAAAGCTTGCTCCTTTTTTGTCATCAAAAGGCATTAGGAGTATTAAGTTTTAACTATCTTCATTCAAAAAGATCGCTTTTGATTGTATTGTAAAAGCTGTCATATCTGCATCCATTTTTTTAAAAATTCTCAAAATTGGCATATTTTTGGTTATCGATTCTAATAAGATCGAAGAAAATAATCAATGTTTTCAGCTTATTAGGCTTTTTTATTTTAAGAAAGATAAAATTGCGATGAAATACTAAGAAAAATTTGTGCAGTTCAGACAGGTACTGTGACTGATCAAATGTGCCAAAATTTGTTTGTAACATTTTGTACTGGAGATATCTCACTGAATCTTGCTCCACAGTCAGTTAGATCAATTATGGTTGACAGTAATCAAATCAAGACATTACTTGAGAATAACCAGCAATATACAATGCAGAAGGTAGCCAACATACTCAAAAAATCCCAAATCGAGCATTGAAAATTGTTTGTACTAGCCTGATTATATAAGTAGCTTTAATGTGTGGCTTCCACATAAGTTAATAAAAAAAAACCCTACTGGACCACATTTCCATGTGTATGTTGTTACTTAAACATATTGAAAATGTTCTATTTTTGAAACAAATTGTGATGAGCAATGAAAAGTGGATACTTTACAACAAGAGATCATACCAAAGGCCAATCTTCATCCAAAGAAGCTCCTTCCAGATAACCAAACAATTGATTCAAACAAGTCATCATCATCATCAGCCTTTTAGCATCCGTCGTTAGACATAGACCTTCTCCAAGATTTGTCAGACCTCTTATCATGGGCATCGCAGAGCCAATACTTTCTGAAATTGTCTAGTTTGTCACGCCATCTTATTTTTTGCCGGCCAGTTTTGCATATGATCTCTGGGGATCCACGTTGTGATTGTCCAGCAGTTGTCTGACATTCTTGCAACATGACCAGCCCATTGTCATTTGAGTTTCCTAATGCATTCTATGATATCTCTGACTCCTGTTTTCTCTCTAATATGCTGTGCTTTCTTGTGATCTCTCCATGTGATGCTGAGCATTATTCCATCCTGTGCATGTTTGATGGTTCTCAGTTTGAGGGTCAATCTTTTGGTTAGGTTCCACGTTTCAGCTCCATAGGTGACTATTGGGAGGATTCATTGGTAGTAGACCCTTCTTTTTAAAACTAATGGGATTTTCAAATTCTGGAAGGTAATTGATGAAAAGTGTCCAAAATGTGTTTGTAACAGAAAGGGCCTAATATTCCATCAGGTTAACATTAAACTGCATGTTTCTTTGGTAACCAGGAAAAAATTGTTACAGCCATATTCACCAGATATTGCATCTTCAGGGCCGTCGATAATTTGCCAATAATTTGCTAATATGTGTTCTTTATTTTTTTCGAAAAATGCTACAAAACACTTGCTTTAAGATTACAAAAATAGTAAATAAACCAATTATCTCCTTCAATTATTTTTTGCTAGTTCATAGGTGTATAATAGACCTATCCCGAGTCTGTGGATGACTTGAAAAATACATTGATTTCTGGCAGATTTTGAAACTCTATTTTCAAAAATTCCCTAAGCAGCCTTTTGTTCATACATTAACTTCATCAATTAGATATTTGAATATCATCATATATCCATCAATTAAATAGTACACTTTTTACAATAGGGGTGCTTTCTAATGATCTAAAGGGTGTGGTCTAAAAAAAGGTTTTTCCACTTTGCTCGCAGCCCCCCAATATGAATTTCTTTCCGACGGCCCTCATCTTTATATTACCATTTATTCTGATCTTCACATAATTCTCTTAATGAAAAAAAAAATCAATACCTTGGAAGATTGCAAAAAGGACCCAAAACAATTCCATGGTCAGAAAGATAAAAAAGTTCTGGGAGGATGGAATTAGGAAATTGCCTGAAAGTTGGTAGAAGATGGTGGGAACAAAATGGAAATGTGTTTTTTAATAAATTTAATGCAGAAAATAAAATAAAAAGTCATTTTTTGTTTTGATTTAATCAACCGAATGAATTGTATATGTCACCGAATATAATTACATATTTTACTGCTGCATAGAATATCTTGAATTTTATTGATTTGATCATCTCCAAATATTTTGCTTAGAGATTCATCATTACAAAGATCACTGGTGTGTCTGAGAAGTGGAACTGTCTAAGACCAAAACTCTGAAGAATACAGCCAAAGGTTTGAGGAAAAAAAATTAAGGAAAATGTTTATTTTTTCTCATGTTTCTGGTTTCCAATATTTTGCCAAAATCTTTTTCTTAATTTTTTTCGCCTTTTTTTTCATTTCCTGTCTTGAAATAAATCTGGAAGATTTGGTTATTTTTTTAATCTTCTGAAACTGACAAAATAGCCACTTGGTATTGGCAAAATAAATAAATGAAACAAATAATAATAATAAATGAAAGCCGAGCATGACAATGTCAGGGAAAGAAAAGGCAGAGCCGACTTATACATGCAGCTGTATACATATATAACTTCACATAACAAATATATATATACTTACACACAGGCATATCAATATACATGAATACTACCATTTAAACATACATATGATTGCATATATACATACACATTTATTTTCATGTTGATATATGCAAAAGTATACAAAAATAAATTTCATACATATCAATTCTTTTTTTAAAATATGCAAATATACAGATACAGACAAATCTATACACATATTTAAATATATATGTTCATGTAATTTAGTACATACATGCTTACATTTTAGTTATACTAAGCATATTTTGAATAAAAGCAAAACATGTCAACTCGCATTCTTACATA
>VCCN01007040.1:2101705-2116366 GCA_006491835.1 Architeuthis dux | reverse complement strand
ATAGATATATAGATATATAGATATATATAGAGAGAGAGATTGAGAGAGAGAGATTGAATAAAGCCATGAAGATGAAAAATCAAAAAGAATTAAAATGTAAGACATATATGAAATTATCACCCAGAAATTACATTTTGTTTTTTTTTCTCTTTTAATGTATATTTAATTATTTACCACCTGACTTCCTGCAAAGGAAAAGCAAGTAAATCCTATTTCAAAGACAAATGGAACTAAGTTCTAAAGCAAGTTGGGGGTTGTTTTATGCTATACATGATACACACACTTATTCCCTAGGACTTATTTTGTAAAGAAAAAAAGCTTCACGCATTAAGACTGAGGGATAGGCTTTTTTTTTGTTTTATCACGATGGGTGTGTGAGGGTTATACGCAGTAAAACATGATAGTAAAAAAATTCAGGTAAAAACTTAGTGCTGGAGTGATCCTCATGAATCATTGAAGCTAACAAATATGTATAATGAAAAATAAAGGTGAATCATATTTAGCAGACAAGCTGAAGTCGTAGAAGTTAATAAAAAACATGGAAATTAACATAGACAGAATGAATCATGCAAATTCAAATAAGCAAATATATGGCCTGTCCAGAAAGTATCCAGCCATTTGATATTAACAAAAAGAGTAGCCTACTTAGCCCCTTCAAAGTACTCCCTTTGGGACCTCACACACTTATCCCAGTGTCTCTTCCACTTTTCAAAACAGTCAGCAAAGGGGTTTAAGTGATTAATACCCACACACTCCTCTTCACTAGGATTGTCTTTATATGAACCCATATCTTGATTATTATATGTCCGATAATATGATGCATAATATGTTGTGTCTTGATGATTGTAGTGTGGATTTATTATATGCTTTCATAATATAGAATTGCATACCATATCTATATTTTAATTCTAGTCTATCATTAGCAAAAGGTATATCTGAATGGCAATTTATAAGGGAAGTATAAGCTCAGACTAAAATGTTGAGCTAAAAATCATGGTCAACTTAGACACTACGATTTATGTAATATATAGTAAATTAATTGGGTTTTCATGAGATTATTATTTGGTTTTTAATTGTTTTGATCTCATTTCTATAAAACTGCTTATCTCTTCTCTATTAAAATGTCATTAAAATGTCATTAAAATGTTGATTATCAGCAATTCTATGTGCATTGATCGCATTCATTCCAACCAATTCTACAATTCAACTTCTCACACATATTTCACTTATGGACTTCATACACATGCAGTTATTTCAATTGAATAATTCTTCAGAATAAAACATGTATGGTCTATGCATGAAACAATGAACCCATGGGTCACATCTTGTAAACTGCCTTACAGCTACTTGATTTATGTACCCCTGAAGATTTCAATTGATAATGTATTCAGAAATAAAACATGTATGACCTATGCATGAAACAATAAACTCCAGGGTCACATCTTGTGAACTGCCTTACAGCTACCTGATTGTGTACTCCTGAAGTATCCAGCATGTACAAAAGACTGTGTTGCACTATAGAATAAATGTGTGGTTTTATTTAATGCACTTTAAAAAAAGTATAATGGTGTATTAGATGATGGGTGCTGAGTACTGGCGACTTGAGCTGTACTGCTAGGGTGTTGACTTGAGTTACAATGAGCAGAAGTCTAAAATATGTATGTGTATAAGAGAAGAAAAATATAAAATAATGAGGTTAATAAATTTGTTTGTTGGGCAGTGATCACTAAAAAAAGTGAATTTAAAAAAACAAAACAATCAGATACAAACTAAGGAATCCCTTTAACATAAACCTACATTTTGTAATTGAACCCCCACTAAAAACCTATTTATTTACAAAAAACAAAACAAAATGTTTTTTCTAAACATAATAAGGAGTAAATGTTGAGATTTTCAGCCCTCTAGCTCCATTGGTCTGGCCTGTATGTGTGATACATACATACATACATACATACATACATACATACATAGCCAGCCAGATGGGCCAACTCAAAAACTAAAGAAACCTATTTTGACAGTTTTGGTTACAGTTTTGGTTGACGGTTTCTAATACTAGTAAAAGATTAATCTAATAAAAACAATAACAAATATGGTGCCAAGCTATCGGGCAAAAATAAAGTATGAGTTTAAGACTTAGATTTGATCTTCTGCCAGCTCTAAAAGCTCTTGTTGCTCAGTCAGTAGAGCAGTTGCTATACATAGCCAAGCTTCTCAAGAAAAAAGGGAAGCATGGTTGAGTCTTGCCTAGAGCCAAGGGTGTAACTAAGGGTGGGGCACATTTAATATTGCCCCCTGAGCCCCCAATTGATGAGTGTCCCCAATAGCTTTATGAATAGTAATTCACCTAATGCCTTTCTACTAACATTATACAATAACAAATTTCACTGAATGTTGGAGGGGACCCTTTGAGGAGGCAAGCCCTCCTCCCCCCCGGCCCCCAAATCTCCAGCTATGCCTCTGCCTGGAGCTTATTCTTTATTTCCAATCTGTGCTGTTTACTCACTGACTAATGGTCTGAGTAGTCGTGATGAAAAGCAAATGTTATACTAATTTTAATTTATACTAATTCAATTTCTGAACTGTTAAAAGATTGAATAGTACAGTGAGTTTCCTCCTCATCCAATTGCTCTTACTACCACCATAGACCTTCCCCAAGATTCACGAGACCTCTTGATCATGGGCAACGTGAAGCCAATACTTTCTAAACTTGTCTAGTTCATCAAGCCATATTATTTTTTGCCAGCCACAATTTCACATATGATCTCTGGGGATCCATATTGTGAGTAAGTACAGTGGTTGTCTGACATTCTTGAAACATGACCAGCCCATTGCCATTTGAGTTTTCTTATGGTTTTTATCTGTTTTTTTTTTATCTTTTATATGATATCTGTACTAAGACCTGTTAGTTTTCTAATATACTGTGCTGTCTTGTGATCTCTCCACATGATGTTAATCATGATTCTTTCTTGTGAAGCATTATTCCTTCCTGTGCTCGTTTCATGGTCTGAGGGTTAATCTTTTGGTTAAGTTCCATGTTTCAGCTCCATATGTGACTACCGGGAGTATGCATTGGTTGTAGACCCTTCTTTTTAAAACTAATGGGATCTTTTTGTTCTTGAATGTTGAGCAAGCTCTGCCGAAAGCTTGCCAACCTAGAGTGATTCTTCGTTTGATTTCTTATCTTTCTTTAAATAATAGAAACTAATTGATACCTAATTGCAACTGTTTCTCAATAGCCTTTACATATATTTTTAGATATTAAATTTACTAGTAGATTTATATTTTACTCTGACCAAACTGTGTACCATAATCTGAGATAGATGTTAGTGGAAAAGAGCATTTAATGATGGACTGGGCTTGATACTAGTTTTTATTAATGCTATCACATAGTGAATTATTCAGTATTGACAAATCATAATGTTAATGTCATCCAGGAAGAACCAATGTTGTCAACTTTGAGTAACATTTCTGTATAGAAAGAAATGCAGGTTTTCATCACAAACGCAGTAACCTCCCTTCTAAGATATCATGTCAAACTTAAACTTCTAAAGACATGTTTCCCAATCAAGGAATTTAGAACTGAGATTAACCTGTATTTTTTTCTTCTATGTAAGAAGTAGGTAATATTTACTTATAAGGAAAAAAACACCCTACCCAAGGTTAAGCATGGCGAAGGATCCATAATGTTGTGGAGCTGCATTGTTGCCTCTGGTTCTGGAGGCTTTGACTGTACCAAACGAATCATGAAATCAAAGAATTACCAAGGAATTTTAGAGCTACCCAGTGTACGAAAACTAGGTTTGATCTGAAGATCATGGGTGCTCCAGTACAATAAAAACCTAAAGGACACATCCAAAAGCACACAAAAATGGACTGTTTTAAACTTGCTAACAATGAGTACAGGAATCCTACAAACATGCACAAGCTTGAACAAATTTCAAAGAAAGAGTAGAAGAAACTACCAGCTGACAAGTGCAAGAAGCTTATAGATGGCTACAAGAAACATTTAAGAACAGTCATCATTGCTAAAGGTTGTACAATGAAATATTAAAGCATGGTGCCAATATTACTGTCCAGGACATTTTTTATATTTCTTCTTTGAAATTATTACATGTAAGTTGAGAAATAATGTTTTTTTGTTAAATCACTTTGGACATCCTATTAAAATATTCTGATGATAACAATTTGGTAGATTTCCATATATTTCTGAAGATATTGTACAGGTTATACAAACAAATTCAAGTGTGCCAATAATCCTGACTGGCGCTATATGTATCATTGTTCTCCACTTATACCCTAATCAAGGGGTTAGGTACATATAGGCAATTATTGGTAAGACTCACTCCCGGCTTGCTAGGCCTGACAAAGCTTCTTTCTGCTTACAGCGCCTGGTATTCCCTAATGGTCACCCAATTTAGGTATTGACCAGGCTCAACATTACTTAACTTCAGTGATCTTACGAGAACCGGTGTATCCAACATGATTTGGCCATAACCCTTTAGCCTCGGGGAGCAGTACCTCATAAAAATAATCCTAGTCCTTGTACTGAGTGCTTAACGGAGAGGCATTAAATAGCATTTTTAAATTCTTTGGAATGAATTGGCATTGGATTGAACGCATGACCTACCGGACCGGAGGCGAGCACTCTACTACTGGGCCACAGTGATCAGTGGAGTAGGTAGTAGTACTGTTAAAACTGCATTCAATAGTATTGGACTAGAAAACCTGGGTTTTTAGTAGAAAACTGTATTTTTTTAGGATAGTTATTATCATTGGCTTTTTCAACCTGTTGCTAGGTGCAGTGTGGCTTGATATCCAGCTCCAAGTTCTTCAGACAATCTGCGGCTCTTCTATCTTCTTCCCATCCATGTTTTTCCTTCTTTCCATTCTGATTTCTTTTACTCTTTTTATTTCTCTTCATCTTCTCACTTTCCTATTATTTATTTCTTCCTTTTCGCACTGTTATAAACCGTCAACCAAAACTGTCACCAAAACTGTCAACATGGGTTTCTTTCAGTTTTCAAGTTGGTCTGCCTGGCTGGCTGGCTATGTATCATGCATACAGACCGCACCAATGGAGCTAGAGGGTTGAAAATTTCAACATTTACTCCTTTGTTTTTTAAAAAATTCTCCCCCTACATAAGTCGGGGGGGCAATTTGCAATGTAAGTTTATGCTAAATTGATCACTAGTTTGTGTCCACTTGTTTTTTGAAAATTCAGACTTTTTTAGTGATCACTGCCCAACAAAATGCGAGGGAAGTAACTTATTCATTGATCACCCCTTTTTCCAGTTTTCTAATTGATCACCCCAATACGGCATGCTGCCAAAATGATAAAAATGGATTTATGTTCAAGAATAAATGCAACATTACAGACAGAAATAAGCTTTTATACGTATAATGCAACTACATTGCTAATGATTTTACTATGAAAACTAGCTGAAAACCTGCCCTATCGGCTGTTCGATGGATTATTTGGACATTGCCTCCTCCAAACCCTGGGTACAAACACATAACCTAACCTTTTTTTCTAAATTTGACTGCTGCTTAGAAGCTGTTGGCTGGATAATATTTGGATGCAAAAAAGGCAAAACATGGTAAAAATTCTATTAAAATTAATTTTTTTCTAAATTTAACCTAAAAATGTGTGTTTTACATAGATTGAAACATTTTTAATTTGATTATAGTTTTATATATACTTTATATATAGATGCATTGATAATCAGGATGAAAGGGATTGTCAATGGCCAACAATTAATCCTATTAAAGCATTATTGACCGAATAGGGCTATTATATGTATAATATCTGACAGTTTGGAAAGGTGTTCATTGGTCAGGTTTATTGGCACTCTTGAATTTTTTGTATAACCTGTACAATATATTCAGAAATAAATGGAAATTAAGGAAGGACGCCAATATTACTGTCCGGGTCATATTTTCTATTTCTACTTTGAAATTATGTAAGTTGAAAAATAATGATTTTTTGTTAAATTATTTTGGAAATCCTATTAAAATATTCTGATGATAAAAATTTGGTAGATTTCTTTTCTGGGGATATTGTACAGTGCCAATAATCCTGACCAGCACTGTACATGTATGTGTATGCTTGTAATTGCACGTCTCTCATACAGAATGTTGACACCCAACCAGAATAACGAACCAAAGAGATTCTACAAAGACTAAGAAGACATTTCTTCTCACTTTCTCTTCTCTTCAGATTTTCATCAATGGCTTTAACCAG
Organism: Architeuthis dux; assembly: GCA_006491835.1. NCBI lineage: Eukaryota > Metazoa > Mollusca > Cephalopoda > Oegopsida > Architeuthidae > Architeuthis > Architeuthis dux. The sequence continues at coordinate 2,110,125 of VCCN01007040.1, read as the reverse complement.
ATGTCCGTTTCCAGAAATTTGTCATCATCCTTGCTGTCGTCTCCTGTTCATTCTGGAACAAAAATAATAGCAGTACACATACATAAAAGGGAGAAGAAAAAAAAACAATGTTTTCAGGTTCCAGTGCTTTCTTTCTTTTCAATTATTTATCTTGTTTTTTTGTAGCATTTGCCTTTTCCGTGGTCTCCACCTTGAGGTGTCCATACACAGATAGTTTCCCCCTGACTCTTTCAACAAATACGTTGCTGTCACAATCTGTCAGCAGACATTGCTTCTATGTCTTGTCTATTGGAGTAAAATCCGTTCCTTCCACCACCGGCCAATCGACTGGCTTGCCAAACCGTTCCCAATTTCCCGCTCACTCACCTGACACTGAGTGGAAACTTATATGTGTCCCGCAGGATGGTGGACTGTCATAACTTGTTACTTATCCACATGTTTTGCTCTATCTTACTTTGCTGTGGTTGTGTTTGTTAGTAACTTGGATTGTACGTCTCTCTTTTCTGGGCTGACATCTTTTATCTTGTCTTTTTTGTGTGCTTGAGCAGGTTCTTCTTCCTGTAGGCTTCTAGTTCCTTATATAATTCAGACTTTGGTATTTGGGATTTTGAATAGTCATGTTGTTTTGAGATGAAGTGGTTTCATAGAAAATCTGAATATCCAACTGTGACAGCATTCTACTTCTTTAGTCTCTCCTGCCTTTCTTTCTTCTTTGTCTGTTTTGTTTTTGTGTTTGCTGTTGTTTTTGCTGTTGTTTTTTTTAATTCATTTCCCCCTTTACTCCTTCATTTTTCAGTGTTTTTTCTTCTTCTCCTTCATCATCATGATCCATTTTCTTGTGATGCTGGTTTGCTTATTTGCATGAAACAAAAATACAAAGCTTAAGAACCTGTACTGTCTTGGAATCTTTTCTAATCTTAAGAGAATGACTTCTGTTATTTCTTTCTATATTGTTCCTCCCCACTTTTCGTTCCTTCTTCACAGTAATATATTCATTCTAATTTTTTCTTTCTTTTTTGACTTACTTCAGTTCTTTTTACATCCATGCAATTCTTCTTCTTCTGATTTTTTTTTTCAATTATCTCATACATTTTTATTCCTTTTTTATACATATTTAATGTGTTCCTTTCTTTGCCATCCTTCTTCATTTTCATTTGTTTTTTTGGTTTCCTCATTCCTTATTATTTTTGTTGCTCTTTTCTTTCTGGTGGTGGCTTTCTGGTGGTGGCTTTCAGGCTGTTGTTATGGCCATTATTCTCCCATTATATTGTCACCAGGATTAAGATTCCTAACAGTTGTCGTATGGTTACTGTTTTAATATTATTGCAGTAGTCCCGCTTTATAATGTGGGTCTTGGGGTCCAAGAAAGACAACTGTGTTATAACTGAGCTGCAGATTATCAAAAGTCAATTACAAGTTCACTGTTGTTGTTTTCATCACAAAATCATAGAAATTCTGTGTAAAACACCATGTATTTATATGTTAATTGACTGCAAATTGAACAAATTTAATATTTTAGTCATATTAAGTAAGTCTTTTGAGGAAATTCTGTTTTTATTTGCGGTTTTCAGGACAAGTGGGCAATAATACGTATAGGTAAAAATGTTGGGGTCCATCAATCAACTGCCTTATATAGCGAATCACACTATATTGAGGAACTCCTGTACTATATGGAGCAAAACTAGTAATAAAATAATAGTAATAATGAATAGTATATGAACCCAGGGTGTTGTGATAAAAAGCAACAATAATAAGATGAAGTAAAACTTGTAATAGTAATGTGATAGTAATAATGAAGAGTGTACCGACCCAGACTACAACTGTTATATTTCCTGAATCATCTCGCCAAAATTGATTCAAGAATAAATTTCAGGAGCATTCATAAGAATCAAGTTCATTATTAATAGATTGCTTTTAACTGGTCATTTTTTCTATAACACCATTATTAGTTGATAAAGTTTTTGAATAAATCAGTTTTCATGTCTGTAAACACAATGAATACCATTAGTAATTCTGTTCCAATTTAAAACTAACCTATATCATTAAAACTACAATTGTACCTATTTTGTTATGACTACAGTCAAAATTCAACATACATTTACAACTATCATCATCATCATCATTACCACTTTTTTTTTCTTTTAAGGTTTTTTTACACAACAGCATTCTTAAACTTAATTCCGTTTTTATGTTTGTTTTACTTTCTCCTTTGAAGTGGTGGAAATGGGGGTATGTGGGGGTACAGCGTATACCTACTTCTCAATTTCCAGGTTTTTTTGTATATTCAATGTCTGCTAATAGAGACATTACTGTATACCTAGTTCCCCAAACCGAGTCTCACTGTATACCTAGTTCCCCAAACCCATTTCTATCACTGCTCCTTTATATATATATTTTTAGATTTTCTTTTTTTTGTCATTTTATTTAGTCAATTTTTATTTTTCCCTACTTTTTCTATCCACCATTATCATCCTTTCATCATTCGTCTTTGATTTTTTTTTCCTACCCAGCATTCCTATTCCTCAAACAGAATCCATTTTTATTTGTGTCCACTAATTTTTTTAATATTTTTTACGTGTGACAATTCCACCCTTCTATATTTTTCACTTCACAATTTTTCCTCTAGACATTTTTTTTATTCTTCTTCCACTTTTTCTTTAAATTTTTCATAATTGCTTTCAATCTTTTTCCTCTTTGACATTTGGCCCTTAAAACAATTCTTGTTACCTTTTTGAATTTTCGTTGTTGTTGAAATTCTGTCAGGAAATAAGATTTTTTATTCTTATCTCTTTGTCTTACTTTACCACTTTCTCTTTTTTTATCTTTTAAAGAAATGTTTTTTTCTTCATATTTATTTTGAAAGGCTTTGCTATATTTTTTATCCACTCTTCTTATTTTTATCTTGCACTGCAGTTTGAAGTATACACCTATGTAAAAAAAAATATTAGCTTCACATGTGTACGTTGTTGTTTCATGTGTGTGTGTATGACATAACAAGATGCTTGTAAAGTATCTATCTTTTTTTCCTCTCTTTAAGTGCCATTCTTTTGGGGTTCAAGACAAGATATTTTCTGTTTCTTATAGCAATTATGCTGCAATAATTTGCCATCCTTTCAATCGGACTTGATTACAATTTTCCTTTTGGGTATATGTTATTCATTCTTAACTTTATGTAAAAAAATCTTCTATGCTTCAACTCCCGTCCAGTAAGATTTTGAGAAAGAAAGCAAAATATAAGTGTATAAAACTATACTCACTTTGTTTAAAAAATGATAACACTATCATTAGTTCTGTGGTTAAACTCTTAAAGTATTGAATTCCTAAAGTGAAAGTTTTTTCTCTAATATATTTGGCTAATCCCTTCTTCATCTTATTGTTGCATTTTTATCCCAACTTTTTAGGTTGAATACTCTCTGACATTTAAAGTACTTTTACAGTCAGAAAGTATTCCACCTATAAAATTGTGATAAAAAAGTTACAATAAAATGAAGAAAGAAATGGTCAAAACTTAATCTTTGGTGGATGTTTTTAGTTTTTAAAAGTTCCACTTAGATTCCTCCTCAATATTTCTATGCGAATACAAAGTTAAAAAATGTATGAAATAAGTTTTACTTGACCCAACAGCACTGTTCATACCAAAATTTATTTCAGAATATGCACATTTAAAAAAAGAATGTAATATAATTGGCTAAATCTTAGATATATTTATAAACTTTCCCTATTCATTCTGAAGCAACTATGGGGTTTAACAGATGTTACTGCTGCATTTTAAGCAACTCAGGAATCATTTTATGTCTTTTTTCCAAAAGGCAGCAAATGCTGCTGCTACAAAAAAAACAAAAAAAAACAATGTTCCTATGAAATGGGAAAAATTCCAAGTATTGACTGAATCAAGAATAATCCTTGCACTGAAGAGAGGGTTAACCAATTATTTAAAAAAATGATGTAGGCAGGAATTCCTTGCCATTTTTTTTTATTTTACAGTAAAAAGGGGTAAAAAATGATTAAGAAGAGTGATTAGGTTTGATGTTGACCAGATAAGAAAGAGAAAAAAGACAATTCTTTTTTCTCTAATTAGTCAACATGATTAGAACAAGGATGATTGCAATAAAGATTCTAATTGTTCAACAGAAGAAGTGATTATAAAAGGAATTACTTGATTCGTCATCTGAGAAGAAAAGGAATTTTGTATCTCTTTTTTTTTCACTTCTCAAAATTAGCCAAAGAGAAAAGGTATGTCCCTTGATGAAAAATAACAATGAATTGATTAGAATAGAAATTTTCTGAAAAGATGAGCAATTTGTGGATTCCTATGGTTTTAATTGTGGAAAATTCAAGAAGAATGTTGCAGGAAAAATGTGGATATAAAAACAAATGCAGAAGTTTAATCTGAGTAGATTTTTTATTTCTATTTGAAGAGAAAGTCTTTGTAAAGTCAATGAAAATCAAAGCAAAGTGATTAACTGACAATCTAACATTATTTTTGTTAACTCTTAAATTCATATAAAAACACGTCTGGTTAGTCACTCAACAGAAACCATCACAAAATTGGAAAAAGGGGTGATCAATGAATAATTTACTTCTCTCAACTTTTGTTGGGAAGTGATCACTAAAAAAGTCTGAATTTTCAAAAACAAGTGTGACTGTTGCCAGACACTTACATTGTAAATTGAACCTCCCCATAAATCTTATTTTGGGGTCGAATTTTCAAAAAACAAAACAAAAGTTTTTTCTAGACATAATAAGGAGTAAATGTTTAAATTTCCAACCCTCTAGTTTCATTGGTTCGGATGTACACATGACACATACATAGCTAGCTAGCCAGGCACAACCAATTAAAAACTGAAGAAACCTATGTTGACCGGTGGACAGTTTTGGTTGGCTGTTGATGGTTTCTTATTTGAATATTATTATAAAGGGGAAAACTACTGATTAAAGTTACCTCTCATCCACTTTTAGGTACATTTTATTATTTTTTTTCTATTCTATCCACAAAAGAGTTCCATTATTTGTTATTCTATTCACAGAAGAGTTCCACTGTCAATTAGTAGTGGTATCAAGCATTTTATGAAATTAAGAGTTAAGGGAGAAGAGTGTAATTTGCAACCCATGAGAGACTTTCTGGTTCGGGATTTTGAAATGACAAGTGGGAAGGTTGTAGTTTAAGAAATGTCACGTGGTTGAAATTTCAACCAAGTCCTCTGAAAAAGAATTTTATGAGGGGGGCAAAGCCCCCACCCCCAATACACTACACAAACATCCTCGTCCTTTAGCCATCAGGTTTTCATCTGCTGTAACCTTTTTAGCATGTCATATTATATTTGCTTACCACTAAATTATAGAGTCAACCTATTTTATTAATGGATGTATAATATTGAATTAGAAGTTTAACTCTTGGGCCCCCTTTGGCACTGGCTGCACCCCCCTCTCTTGAGGCCCTGTATTCATTTTCAGATCTTCAGGCGAAATTTGCCCAGTGTTGAGTCTGTTCTCAGTCTATTTACTGTGTTGCATTGTGGAATTTCACAATCCAGCTGAAAAAAAAAAAATAAACATGAGGATAGTCCAAACATGTCATGAAAAAAGCTCAAAATCTCAGAGAAAAATCAAAAAGGAAATATCTTCATTTTTAAGTTTGGAAATGAGATTTTGTATTAGTCCACCCCCACAAAAGATACACTTCTTATGTTTAATGTATATATGATTTTTTATTTTGTTTTTTAGTGAATGTTTAGTGATAGAACAATAAAGCAATTGAGATGAAACAGTCTATATATCTAATGCCTTTTGAAGTACTGCTTTTTGTGATATTGGTACAAAAATGTTATTGCACAGATGAGCCAAGATCAATTTGCTGTGCTGATCTAGAGAGTCATTTTATCCCAAGGAAGATCTAGGTTACTTTGTTCTAATCAAGAGAACCTAAATCAATATTTACTTTTCATTGTATTTTATTGTAAATTTAAGAAAGTTAGGAACAGATGCTATAAAGTTAACTTGACTCTTGACTATACAATATTATTTTTTTAAAAATTAGCTGAAAACTGTCCTACCAGGTTCCTGTGAGACTTCAATACTTTTAATTCCGTGCTATTGTAAATAGTACATTTTGCCAGCTAGTTATTAGCAGCAGTAGAAGAGCCAATGAAGTAAATAACCACATCACCTGAAAGTAGGTCAATATCTCTACATAGAATATATATTATATGACAGCCTTTTTAGTCATCCATATTTTAAAATTATGAACTTCATTTTTTTGCTGACCAAAAAAGATTTGTTTTTGCTTCCAGATTCATGGAGCTCTTTGGAAATATAGTTTAAAACCTTCCTCAATGAACTATCTAAAGCATAGAGATGTTTTCTTGGGGTAAAATGCAATTTTCAGGTACAAAAATTACGTCAGCCACTTAAGGCAAATTTGTATTACTACAGGTCTAGATCATCACTCAATACAAACCTTCACATGACCAATGTCTTTTTCTGTAATATCACAAAGTAACTCATAAGATAACATTCTTCATAATATAATTTAAATCAATATAAAAAAGAAACAATTGGAGATTAGTTTCTAGAAAACTTCTATACAATCGCTTACTTCATTAAAAGTTAAGTTTACTTTTTAGTTTGGTTGAAGTCTGTAGCTGTGGTGCCATCGCTTGCCCCAAATGTAGCTGTCAACTCCAATTCTTGAGGCATATAATTGAGGACACTAGAATGCCATGAGCACAGGTGATGAGCTCTTTCAGCATTCTCTTGCACGAATGATCAACTCTCATCACATGTCTTATGCTGCATCATTCAGCTCTGTCCTTAGCATGAAACTCCAGTGTATTTACAGGGATACCACAGTACTTTAGGCTGTCCTTATAGTGTTTCTTGCTTCAGTACTCCTATATTAATGACATTCACCAATTTAGTAAGTTAGAAGACACCCCAAAGGTGTTGGTTTGTATTCTAATATTCAAACCACATAGTGTCTACTGCTAACAATTCTACTGCTCACTATTACAAAGCTGAGAGCAGGACTAGATTAAGCTAGTGCAAGGCCTGTAGCATATGTTATAAAGAGGTCCCAAATTAATAAAATACATATAATATCAATACACATTTTTTATTTGTAAATTAATAAATCTTTTTCATTTGCTATACAGCCAGATAATACAACAAAAGTGTTTGATATTTCAGTAATAGTATTACTTTGTTTTGATCTTTGTGCAGTGGATATAACTTCAGTTTCAAATACCTCCATATTTATGTGTCATATATGTATAACATAGATACTGCACTCCCATTAATTACTGTATTTAAATAATATCTATTAAAGGTGGTATTTGGCTAAAATCACTAATCTTAAACACTTGGTCATAAAAGTTGAGGGCAGTATAGTACAATTGTTAGAGGAGTGGCAAGAGGGAAGGCAGTGTGAAGGTCTGATGGTGAAAATGTTTCATATAAGAATTCAGATAAGTTACTAATTACAGTTATATTTTAGCACTGACTGCATTTAACCCTTTTGAGACTCTTGGGACATATATATCCTAAAGTTTGTATGATTGCTGGGATATATATGTCCTTCTCTAGGATATAGCACTACTGCCCCTGGTCACTGCCCCCCCACCCCGGGCACTGTCTTTGCCCCTGGGCACTGAGATCCTTTGCTACGCCACTGACTATAGCAATAGAGAAAGTGTAGAATCACTGAATCAAATTTGATAGCTTTCAAGCATTTAGTGCAGGGCCCTTGAAATTGCGGGGCCTATAGCATATGCTACATTTGCTACATAGTTAATCCTGCAGTGATTGAGAGTATACAAAACTGTGATGCTCACCTTAAAAGCTTCTCGAAAGTGGTGTAGAGTTTTATATATTACCTGTATTCCCATAACTATTTAAATATCGCTTCATTTTTTTTTTATTGATTCAAACCAAGAGAGGCTATTTTTTATTTGAGTTCAAGTCAAACATCAATCATTCGATACCCTTGTGATTCTTTCTTTGCAATATTTGCCTCCAAAGTCAAATCTAAAGGTCCTGCCAAAAAGATAAATCAATTCCATACTAAACTCTTTAACTCTCTCGCTCTACCTCTAGTTGTTCATTGTACTCTCTCTGTGAACTTGAATATATATATATAGACTCAGAAATCTTGCTCTTTGTCATTCTCTAAATACATGCACACACATACACACACATATACATGGACAATGAGTATCAATTTGTTTTCTTTGTAAAATTACTAACATGTTTAAACATATGCATATATAATTATATATTACATTATTGTATTATATACATGTATACATGCATACTCATATGCACAGCTTCACATGCATTGATAGCGAGAGGAACATGTAAAGAAATCTCTCAATGAGTTTATGCATTCAAAGATATATATATATATATATATATAATCTAGTTAT
>VCCN01007040.1:2083822-2096722 GCA_006491835.1 Architeuthis dux | reverse complement strand
TTATAAAAGCAAGACTATCAAATAAGAAAAGAAAGGCATCAACTTTTTCTTAATTTCGTATTTTTTTTCATTTTATTATTACTTTTTATAAAAAAACAAAACAAGCGCTTTCCTTTCTAAACCAAAACAATTTCCGTACATAGGTAGTAAAGTAAAACTTCTAAAGAATTCTTTATCACATCAAAAAAGAACTTCCTTTAAACAATCCTAAAACTTCAGAGGTGAATTATTCTTGTGGAATGAAGTAGCTCTGAAATTCAATCACCTGTGAAGAGTGAAACAAAGGCAAAATATCTATTAAAAAAGCCCCACAAATAACAAAGAAAAAAATCTATAAACAACTATTTACCTTTGGCTAAACGAATTTTGATAACCCTGATCTAACCTTACTCTATGTACATTGAAATGCTTTGAACCATTATAGGACCTATATCCACTTTAGCATTAACACATACACTAATATATATATATACACATTCACACCAGTACACCTAGGATGTATTCAATTATAATTCTTTTATCAGGTACCAGAAAAAAACATTTTAGAAATAGGTAAAAAAAGATATAAGACTAAGAGAAAAAAATAAAATGGGCCTGGCATAAAGAAGGAACCTCTAAAACTCACCACAAGTTCCCCAGCCATTAACATCAACAAGGTCTCGGAGCTGAACCTTGAAGAAATTTCTTCTTTGTAGATTTTTCAATTCAATTCTGTTGACACTGTAATGCGTGTCAGCGGCTCAAATTTATCGGCACAGTTTTGATTGATGTGAAATCTTACACACGGTTAAACTCAAATGAGATAAGGTGTACAAACAACCCTGATGGAGCTGGATGGTAAATGAGGGAGGAGAAGAGAGAATAAAAAGTAGGAAAGGAAAAAATACAAAAGAATTATGTGAAGTAAAAAAGAACCATTTTGAAAGTAATCTGAGCCCCTTAATCGATTATCCAGTGTATAGGTTTTTTAAAATTTCATATTTTATTCTTTTCAGAATATCACGAGTTAACTCGTTAATAAAATAACTTTTGATTTTGGACTGAACCAAAAATAATTGGGAATCCATTTACATTTTAGAGCAAGAATGAGGATCAGGTGGTTTCTCCTGAATATTCGCTATTATTTATAAAAGTGAAAAAAACTAATTGGATGAGCTATATAAAGGGTGTCTCATAATAAAACTGACTTTTTTGTAGCTGGATGTTTTGTTCTGAAAGATGCGTGCACATGGTGGAACTTAATGATATTGATAATCGTGCACATGGTCTTCTTGGATTTTCCTGACATCTTTTACATGAGTTGTGCACACTACACGAGCTGTGCACAAACATAGATGTTCATCTCTTTTTATTACGTTTGATGGCTGACTCATTGGTGAAGAAACGGATCATGTTTTATCATATTAGTTTTGAAAATTCCAAAACTTTTCAAGTTTTTAGTGAGGGTTCAATTTGCAATGTAAGTATAATGCTAAACTCAACCTTACTTTGTGTCCATCAGATTAGCTAAACCGAATCTGTATCTTTTTGTTTGACCATATAAAGTGGATATCTAGCTGAAAATCCCACCATAGAAGTATGATTGTTTTTGCTGAATAAATATTCATTACCTGCCATTAATTTTTTGAATTTACTTTCATCTTTTATGTTTTAAAATGGTCTGAGTGACACAAATCTTATGCAAGTAAATAATGATAATTTTGTTTAACCAGAATTGCCAGGTTTCACTCTTTTTCATGGAATATTTGTATACACTGTTATGAGAAGCTGGCTATTTGGAAATATTGTGTCAGTTCGATTTCTTTTATCAGAAGACGTGGGAGTAAACATAGCCAGAGAATATTTGAACAATTTAAGGTACTGTGATGATAATGCATTAATATCAGAAACTGTGGAAGATCGACAAAACATGTTAAGTGATCTAAATAGAGAAAACTAAAAAATAGGGTTAAAGATGAATAAAACAAAGACAAAAGTAATGTTCAACGATAAAGTCCTGAAAAAAAACCATAAGAACGGTGAAGCCCTATTCAAAGATTACATTTACTTAGGTCAGGCGATAAAGCTAGAGAAATTAAATAAGATGGCACATAACAATTGGTTGGAAAGCATTTGGTATAAATAGAGACATACTGAAAAGCAAATTGCATATATGCTTAAAACGTAACGTATACAATGATTCATAAATGTATTTTACATGTGGTACTTTTCAACCTTTAGAAATCTGCATTCTTTTTTCAAGTGCGATAAGAGTTTGTGTATTTAGTAACTTTGAAAGCCTCTACCTTGTGTCTGTTCATGTATGACTGAAATTGACATGACAACATAACTGAGAAATTTGAGCTCACTGTCATTGGGCGATCGGAGTCGCCTTCAGTGGCAGGACAAAACAGAGTGCTAAAGGTTAATTTTCTACAACAATAAAATGTGTTAGTTGTTAGGAAAAAGTTGCACTTCATACAAACACGGGACAAAAATACATAACCTGGAAGCACTGAATGTTGTCCAAAAGCAAGAACTGCTTTTTCATTGTCTTTGTAAAGCTTAAATAACATCTTTCACAACAGGTAGACTCCATGATGGTAATAAACAAAGTAACCGAATACTTTACATCCGCAGTTTGTTTATTGACATAAACAAACTTCATATTGATGTTATGTTATGGGGTTTGATGATACCCCATATACACAAACGACTTGAGCGTTGCACTGGTGTGTATAATTGAACTGGTTGGATATCGTTTGCCATGGATTTTGCTGAAAGGAACGGATATGAAAATCAACTGGTTCATTGAGAAGTATGAAGTCCGATTTAAAATATTATGTTCATTTTATTCTACTTTACTCATAGCATCGCTTTGGGAATCTGCACTGTAAGATATGCGATACTACAAAATCTACTGTCAACACTCTTTGTAGGTTAAAGTTCTCATCCAAAATATTGTTGAATTTTGAGTTTTCAAACAATGTCAAACAAACAGACAAAGTACAGCTGCTACTGTGTTTCTTTTTAAAATTCTGTAAGTTGCATTTAACTCATATTTTTACACTTCATGCCAAAAAGCTGTGCAGCTCTAGAAACACTGAGTTCGACTAACCATGTCCCCTATGGAGGGGGCGGCAGGGCCGAGGACACAAGTCCTAGCTTCGGACAGCTAGTCCTGGTCTCTTTCCCTCCTCTGGGTTTTCACCTCCATTTATTGGTATGCCCATTTTTAACATGTGATCTTTTCATGACGTTAAAACATTACATTACTTTTTTTGTTTGTGTCAGTAAATTCTTTAGCTGGATCAGCTGACATTTTTGCTGTTATTCTAAATTCTTGTACAAGCATTCTATAATCAAGATTCAGTCTGTAACTTTTTTGGTTGTTATTTTAACAAAACAAAACCCTCATTTTAATAACATTCCTTAATTTTCAATTTCAGCCAAATAAAAGAATCAATATACCCCCCATCCTAATTCCTGGCCTAACAAACACATTTTATATACACTGCATGATTTTGAATATACACATTTAAACTTATTCTATCTATCTATCTATAGGGGTCATATTGCTACATAGAAAAGTACCATAGGTGACTCAATCAAAACATACAGATATGGCTACTGAGATAAATGGTCTAGCTAGAGATAGCTAGGGATTAGGGGTCTTGGCTCCTTGTGGCTCCCTCTACAACATTTAGTGAGATTTGATGAAAAGGGGAAATTTGTAATAAATAGACATGCACTATCACTTAATTGGTGAAAAACAACCCCAAAGGCTGAAGTATTATTTATGCAATTCATTTATGTACAAATATATCTTTGTTACTTTATAATCTCAGTAGAAATGCTGTGGGTGAATTTATAATACTTTTAAATGATTGACAGGTGTCTAAATGGGGTGCAGAGACAAATGTGAGTTTATACACAAATCTTATCATAAAATAATTGAATGGGTGCACAAACAGAATTTGAAATAATTCTTTTGTTCTTTTCTCTGACGATATACCCATTTGATGAGGTGCCGGCTGGCAAAATGATTACCAGCATAAAAAATAGAATTAGCAAACTGAGTTCAAATTTCAGCTGAGACTGCTTATGTTTGCTCCTCACAAATGCCCTTGGGAAAGGCATCAATCTACTTCTACCTGTGCTTTTGCCCCACTGCCGGATATCATGAAAAGATATTCCATTATTGGCATGCCACAATGGTTGTCAGAGGAGAGAGAGAGAGAGAGAGAGAGAGAGAGAGAGAGAGAGAGAGAGAGAGAGAGAGAGAGAGAGAGAGAGAGAGAGAGAATGTGTGAGCACTTGGGCAAACCACTCTCCCATAACTAAATTATCTGCCTAGTTGATAGCAGCAAAGATTTACAAAGGTTTTGGGTGCCCCCCATCAATTGGGGAGCCTTTTCAAATAGCTCCCCATCAGCTATGTCTCTGACCGAGTTCATTTTCTTGAAAAGATGGACAATACATATAAATTCTTAGAGGTAACTAACATTGATCTGCCACTGAATTCATAGGATTTTTCTTTTCTTTTTTACTTCAATATACTTATATTGAGGTAAATTTGTTGTTGTTACTCTTGTGGGGGATGCTATCCTAGAAATTTACATAATCAAAGTGTAAAGAAAAAAAAAGTAAATTCACCTTATTATCTTCTTGTAGTATTTTTTTAACTACCTAATCAAATCAATGCCACCACATGAATTTGCTTTCATCAATCTTTTCTGTCGCACAGATTGACCAATTTAAGTTGTGATGCAATTTGGAATGACAAAGCTAAAAGAATCTGATAGAAAAGGAAAAAAACAACAACAAATAAAACAAAGGCTCACAACAAAGCAATTTCAGGGAGAAAAAACTCTCTTAGGAAATTTTGTAAATTCATCCCTGATTGTGATTTTATCGAAGGAAGATTGTAATCAGAAGTTGTTTTTTTGCTTCCTTGGATTTAACAAAAGGAACTTTTTTTTATATTAAAAAACGGACAATGTTTGGTTATGTGTCTAAAACGATTGAAGACTTTGGTCAATTGTATTAATCCTTAGCAGCCAACTATTTCATCCCTTGGGTACTGTATTAATTTTGAAGGATTCCCTCAAATTGCTCCTTGGAATTTCTCTGAGGTAAACAAAAAAAATTGGGGGACACTGAACAAAAGACACAGTATGAAGATGTGTTAGAAAATAAAGAAAGTGGGAAAATGGGGAAGGAATGTTTGCAAGAAGCAAAGTAAAATAAAAAAAGAGAGAGAGATTCTGGGAGAGAAAGTGAAAAATAATATGAAGAGCAGGGATGGAAATGGGTTTTGGAAACTAGGTATACAGTAGTCCTAATTAGTAGAGATTGAAGATACAAAAACCTTTGTAATTGAGAAGTAGGTATACACTGTACTCTGGCGTACACCCCCCCTTCTTTCCACCACTGGTGAAGAGAGAGAAGTGAAATACAGGTATACCTTGATTAGTGTGGTTAATTTGTTCCAAAATTATCCGAACTGTTCAAGGTCTTATTATAATTTACTTTTTTTCAGTTTTTACTTAGTTGCATTAATTTGTACAGTAATGCTATAACCGTACTGTATCAAAACCTGCACTAATCAAAACTGCACTGTTCAAGGTATTGCTGTATATGACAGTGAAAGCTAGAAGGAGGTGGTATATAAAAAGATAGGGTGAGAGATAGAGAATGTGTATAAAAATTGATAGAAAAAGTTAGAGAACAAACAGAGAGATGGGATAAAAGAAGAAAAGAGACAGAAGTAGAATATAGAGAAAGCTGAGAGAAGACGGAACCTAGTAATTAGAAAATTATAGAGTAGAGGTGAGGATTTGATAAGGTGAGGTGTACATAAGAAAATGAGAGAAAAAAAAGAGGAAGAAATCTGTAAGAAGGTAAGAAAAAGAGTGCGAGTGAAAGTATAGAAGGTAGAGTAAACGAGGAGAAAGTGGGTGAATGGAAGAGAGAAGGTGAAAGAAAAGGGTGAATTTAAGTGTGCAGATTTTGGGAACTGGTTCTAAATGCAGTAACAAAATGGAAAAAATAACGCATCAAAATCAACATAGAAATTTATTTTTTTTAGTTATTTGTGAAGCGAAAATATTTTCAAACATTAGTGGTCATCATCCCAGCCATGAAGGACAAAAAAGAGAGAGCGCAATATGGTAAAGCACAAGGAATGCTTTCTTTCTAAATTACCTTCTGCTTTTTACTGTAAAAAAAAAGAAAAGATTCTGATTACAATAAACAGCGTCCATGTCAAGATGCTAGCAATTTACAATGAGAAAGAAGAATTTGCTTCTTTATCTCTAGCTGGGATGGAAGATAAAATAAAAAATCAAACAGGATATGCACCACATCTCCCATTGGTGATTTCACCTTGAGTTTAATATTAAAGCCTGGTCTGATGAATTGCGTATCTAAAGAGGGGAACTTTTCTCTCAATGGATCTGATCAGACTTCTCCCCAGTAGGGGTTATTAAATCACAGAGTTGAATTACGTGTACATGTGTGTGTGTGTGTGTGTGTGTGTGTGTGTGTGTGTGTGTGTGTGTGTGTGTGTGTGTGTGTGTGTGTGCGTGCGTGTGTGTGTGTGTGTGATAGTGGGGAGCAGTATGATTAGTTCACCCTGCATTTTTGGTTTCTTCAGATTGCCAAGGCTCAGCAGGCAGACAAGGGCAGATAAATCTACCAAGAGGTATTTTGTATTGAAGAATTAGCACAGGACTATCTGTCATTTGCATCCATCATTTGTTACCTCTGCCAACGAAGTTGGATAAAGGTTATGTATTCAAGCATGTGGATGTTTGTTTGTTTGTTTGTTTGTCCACACAGTATCTCCAAAAGTTCTCAGTGAATGTTAATTACATTTTTTGGAAGGGTGGGCCATGGGCCAAGGAATGATTGGATACATTTTGGGGAAGATCTAGGAATTCGTTTTTATTTTGTTAACATTGCGAGAACAATCTTTTGGCTTTTCAGATGTATGCAAAAGTTTCCAGCATAAAACCGTTGTTCAGTCTCTAGTTTTCAAAAAAGAGCACTGGGAACTGATATCATCATAATAGAAGTGTAATGCATGTCTCTGATGGATAATTATTACAAACTTTTGTCCCGGCATAGTCTTGGATCTATAACCTGATTGCTCAGTTTTTAGTGACAAAATGGCACTGGTGGAGGTATGCGTCCTCTGAGTGCTTTCTAGTTTTGTTTGTGATTACTCTCCTTATATTTATTAGAAATTGTTAACCAAAACTGTTAACATAGGTCAACAGGTTTCTTTAGTTTTTAAGTGATTCTGGCTGGCTGGCTGGCTGGCTGGCTATGTATGTGTCATGTGTAGAGACTGAACCAATAGAGCTGAAAATTCAAACACATACTCCTTATTCATTAACCACAGCTTTTTCCAATTTATTAATTGATCACCCCAACACGGCATGTTGCCAAAAGACGTTGGTCATGTGACGGTTTCTATTGAGTGACTAACCAGTCACATAGTACACGTTCACTCAATGGCTTCTTACTGCCAACTGAGAAACCCCACAGGAGAATGTCCTTTCATGCATGCACAGTAAAGTTCCCTTCTGATTGGTTTCCAAGTTTCAACAAGACTGCACAGCTGTTTCTTGAAATATTCAAAATGGCTGGATACTTTCCAGACAGAACCTCATAAAAGTGCAATATTTTTATAATGAGAAGCTTTGATTACTCATCATAAAAATCCCACAAGCTAAAACTTAAGATAAATGTCCTCTTCTTTCTACTTGCCAAATCACCTCTACCAAATTCCAATAGGTACTGAACATATCACTTTTGGCTGCTAACCAAATTAAGTACCATGTTGGCGTTAAACTAATTTCAGATGAGATTTATTGGTTTCCTCTTGTTGAAAACCATGTAGGTAAGACCAAACATTTTAATCAAACTTGTAGAATCACAGTTGTGTAGAAACTTCAGTATTGGCAAAAACTCTTTCAAATGTTTGTTAAGACTTCAAGCAATCATCTTAGGTATCTGATGACTAAGTGCCAAAGAGGGAATCAAAGAAGTTTACAAGACTTGATTTTAAATTAAGTGAATCAATAATGAAGTAGCACAGTAGTCCCCAACCACCGGGCTGGTACCAGGCTGCAATGCATGTGCTACCGGGCCACAAGAAAACAATATGATTCAGTAATATTTCTTTGTGAAATAAAAACAAATTCATTTCTTTGGATCTTAATATTAAATCCGTTAGATAAACCCTTTTAGAAACAAAATTGAATGTATTAATCACTTATAAGTGACTCATAGTTGACTTATCACCTATCGGTCATGATTAACAATAATATAATACAAATGTAATACACCTAGAGTGATATACATGGCGAGTGTAAACTCAATAGAGAAACCTAATGACCATAGATTTTACATAGGATCTATGAATTCTAAACTTAAGATTAGATTTAACAACCATATTAAATCGTTCAAACATATAAGATATAACAATAACACCTCGCTATCCAAATATATCTGCAAACTAAAAAATGAAAACATGAAGTGCACCATTAAATGGGAAATTATCACATCGTCACCAGAATGTAAAAGCACATCACAGAGATGCCACGTATGAAAAGAAGAAAAATTAAACATAATTGAATTCCATTGTCAAAATTATACCAGTCCGCGGTACAAAAAAGGATTTTGGACACCTTGTGTAGCATTATAAAATCAAGTCACTTTACTAAATAAGCTTTTTAGAGACAACACTAATGATTTGTCAACAGTTAAATCATGTGTTGATCTTGTTCACCATGAAGATTTATAATCTAAAAGCATTTGTTTTTTTTCTCTTTCATTTTTAAACAGCAAAGAAATTCAAGAAATAATCCATTAAGTTGCAGCTGTTACTTTGGCCAGATTTGTTGTTTATCATGCATTTTAAATAATAAATAAGCATGCATCATCTGCTCTTGTTTCAGATATTTATTTTGCATAAGTATGTATTATAAGAGGGATGGCCAACCTTTAATGTTCCATTTGCTAATTTTTTCACATATGAGTTCAGATGCGCCATACAAATCTTGTATCACAATTCAATTTTTGTATGAAATATGTTAATATAGATATATTTAGCATTTTAGATGATATAATGATTTAATTATGTATGTTCACAGAACTTTTTATGCAATGCAACTTTTGAAAAATCTTTGATGCCCTATTTTGAAAATGTGTTCAAAATTTAAAAAATATGGTTCTGAGGTTTTTCCTTGTTTAGGCTAAAAAGGAAAAATACCAAATTTTTGTTGAAAGAAAGGAAAAACAAATTTTCATTAATTATAATGTGAATTTGACTGTTTTTAAGCGAAAACATCAATTAATATGCAACAATTAGGTGTTGACAGAAGCTGTCAATCAATCAACAAACTCGTTTTGACTACTGTTGTATGGTGGCCAGAAAGGCAATAATTATTAGTTATAATTAAATTTGAAAGCTTTTTCTTGAAGAAAAAATTACATGAACAAATCACTGAAAGACTTTATAATGACTGCATTGACAATTATGTCTAGAGTGATATACATGGCGAGTGTAAACCCAATAGAGAAACCTAATTACCATAGATTTTACATAGGATCTATGAATTCTAAATTTAAGATTAGATTTAACAACTATATTAAATCATTCAATCATATAAGATATAGCAATAACACCTCACTATCCAAATCTGGAAACTAAAAAATGAAAACATGAAGCTCACCATTAAATGGCAAATTATCACATCGCCACCGGAATGTAAAATGCATCACAGTGATGCCACTTACGTTTAGAAGAAAAATTAAACATAATTGAATTCCAAGAATGAACAACTACTTTTGAATTCTAGAAATGAACTCATTAGCAAATGCAGCCACAAACAAAACTATTTATTAAAATATTTTGATAATTATAACCTAGACAACGACTTTAATGCCTAATATAATAAGCGTAGACATTACACTCACAACATGCACATAGTTAAGTATGCGTTTATGTTTTATTTTTCATTTTTCTTACCCACAAATAGCTTATATATTTATCACTTAATGTTAATATTCTAATTACACCTCTATAAGTTTTAGCTCTAAATATTAAAAAACAAAAACATATAACGTATAACCCTCAAAATTTAAAACATTATAAACCACCGGATATGGTTTGTGTAAAAAAAACAACCGTAGACATAATTCCAAAATTCACATTTAAGAACGCTGGTACAAGATTTTAACGGAATAATAGATCAGGGTATATATATAAGACCAGGTATAAAGACTTAAGAACATTTTCCACCTGAAGATTACTATTGTTATTGTTGTTGTTGATGTTGTTATTATTATTATTATTATTATGAGGCATAATAATAATAATAATAATAATAAGAATTACAACAACAACAACAACAACAACAACAACAACAACAAGAATTTGTATATATTTGTAATCAATTAGAAAAATTGGAAAATGGTGTGATCAATGATTAAGTTACTACTCTCACCTTTTGTTGGTAAAAAATGTGTGAATCTTCAAATAACAAGGGGACACAAACTAAGGGATCAATTTAAACTGACCCCCCCCCCCACACAAGTATTTAGGGGGTAATTTAAAAAAACAAAACATAGGGAGTAAATATTGAAATTTTCAACTATCTGGCACCATTGGTGCAGCCTGTACATGCGATACATGCATAGCCAGCCAGCCAGCCAGCCTGCCTGCCAGCCAGCCAGCCAGCCAACCAGCCAGCCAGGCTGCCAGTCTACTAGCCAGCCAGCCGGACCAACTTGAAAACTGAAGAAACCTATGTTGACAGTTTTTGTTGATGTTTTCTAATATATATGGTTAAGTACGACGGACAAAGGAATACCTTTTCAAATTTTTAATTAGTCTTTCTTGTTTACGCACAAGAGAGCATATGTCCGGATCCAATGTATATAGATATTGTCCAAATGATATATTTCGACTACGTTCAGTCATTTTCGGATTGTGAAAATTGTTATTGTTTTGCACTGTTTAAATAGTGTCCAAATTAAATTGGGTGAGATCCATTGGTTGGTTGAGGCAGCATCACAGGATGAGTGATGGGTGAGTACCTTCTTTGTCTGGAGGGGTTTTCAGTTGTTTAGTTTAGTTAGTTAGGAATACATTTAAAACTCCCTGTCCATGGCCAAAGAAGATTTTGTTGAGGGTTGGTCCACATTGAAACATATAATACACAAATACACCTCTCCCATTGAATCGGATGAATGCATTTATTAGCAACAAACCCGACCGATAAAAAAATCACACCCATTAATCAAACCAATGTCATATATGAATTCTCTTGTCCTGTGTCTCCCATCTGATCTGTGGAAACAAATTTGATATTATATGTTATCATTTGCAATTTTTCTTCCAGGCATAGGTTATGCCTGGAATTTCAAGTATTGCATGGTTTTGCCCATTTTATTATTGTCCAAGTAATCAAGGGTGTTTTATTCTTATCCTTCAACTTCCAGCAGTAAGTTGATAGCGTAGTGTCTGTCTTTCTATGTGTGTTTTTGAAAGATGCTTTGTGATTTGCTAGTCTGGTTTTAAATTCTGGTTTTGTTACTCCGAAATAAATTTTCTCCTCTTTTCAGAAATCAGAAGTGGGTAGAATTAGCAAAAAAATATTAGAAAATAAGAATATAAATGTAAAACAGCACCACGGACTGAACCAATGGAGTAATACCATGGATGCAATAAATTGGTTAAAAAAATAGAAGGTAACAACAGAGCTGTATTTATTCAATTTGACATTATTGATTTTTATCCATCGATTACAAAATAGAGAACGATGATACATACATACATTTACATAGGTATTTTGTAAATATGGATGCATGACTTTTTTCTGAATTTTCCTTCTCTTGCAAGAGTAATAACATATACTTATGTGTGCTGGCCCTTGTTAAGGTTGACAATGAGTGTAACAACTTTGTACAGTTCTAATAATAATTTTAATAAAGACATTGCAGAATATCAAAAAGTGCTACAAAATAGTGGATACAGGAATTTTGAATTATAATATAATGTGGGAAAATAGAAAAAATAGGAATAATAATAATGAAATCAAAAAAACAAGGAATAACAGTAGCAGGAAAATACTATGGTTCACCTCCCCTTTCAATAAACACGTGAAAAGGAATGTAGGTAAAAAATCTATAGAACTAGTTAAAAAACACTTCCCAGGAAATATAAATTGCATGAAATACTAAATATCAATAACATAAAACTGGGATATTCTTGCATGTATAACATAGGAAACATCATAACCAGTCATAATAATTATATTAAAAAACAACTTGAAAAAACAATAGAACAATATAACTGAAAAGAATTGTAATTGTAGAAATGAAAGTGTAGTGAATGTCTACAGGGCTAAAATATCAACACTAGAAAACCCAAAAGAGGAGAAAAGTTATTTCGGACTAACAAAACCAGAATTTAAAACCAGACTAGCAAATCACATTTTTTTATTTTCCCTATTTAGATCTCTTACAATGTTTTGTAATTCTTCGGATGTTTCCGACTTCATGGAAATGTTATTGGCGAATCTTAAGTGGCTTAAGTATTCTCCATCTATGTTTATTCCCATTCCCTCCCAATCAGTTTTCCGAAAGATTCTTTCAAGGCTCGCTGTAAATAGTTTAGGTGATATTGTATCTCCCTGTCTCACTCCTTTACCTATTTTTATCCTGTTTGTATATTTATGTAGTCTAATTACAGTTTTGTAGGATTTGTATGTAATTTTCGTTAACACCTTGTTCTCACATTGAGCTGAAGACTGCCATGTGTTCTACAGAGTCAAATGCTTTATCATAATCTACAAAGTATTGTAAGGATATTTCGATTAGTTGATTTATTGCATGTAGGTGATC
>VCCN01007040.1:2017849-2027880 GCA_006491835.1 Architeuthis dux | reverse complement strand
GCGTGTGTGTGTGTGTCTACTCCAAAATATAAACAAATCGTATAGCATGGAAAAATAGAGAAAACACAATGTAGGAAAATGAACACCCAATACTTCCTGTTTCCTCATTACATGTGTTTATGTGTGTAAGGCTGGGGTGATTGAGGTGGTGGCTGATCTCCCTAAATGATCTTAAGCACACTACACAAATAAATATCAGGGTATGTCAAGGTAAATACATAGGTACCGTGAAATAAAAGTGAAATTTCCTTGTTTATTTACTGCCAGTTCCCGTCTGACAATTGCAATGCTTAGAAAATTGTTACTTTTTGGTTAGCGGGATACAATGAGACAGGTAGGAAAAACACCTGATTTGCAACTCATGGTTGGCGTTTCATAAAAATGGCGGAAAGTGACTGATGCAGCCTATAATTGTTTTTGACAGTGTCATAATGAAATTTACAGCCCTCTCATTGTCGGCTGCACTGACAGTTGACTGTTTTTCTTCAAAATCTCTGACAGGTAAAAGTAATATTTGGTAAGTGTGCAGTACATTATTCTCATTAGAAGTTATTGTTATCAGTACCATAATTTTTATTTTTTTTTGTTGGGAGGATGTTGGAAATATTTGTTGCTATTGTTGTTAGTGATGATATGAATATATATTTTTTGTTTTCTGGTGAGGTACATGTATAAGCGAGTTAACTTTGGGAATGACAAAAATGAGCTTACAATTGTTTATTTTGTGTTCAGAGTTTGTTATCATAAAGAAGATCCAAAACAAAGCAAAAAATGCTGGGAAGACAGTACAAATAAGGAAAAGAAATAAAAATGTTCTTTCTACTTGATTATATAAATATAATTATTAAAGATATAAGTATTATTCTATGGAATTCATCTCCATTGGGATTCATTATACACCTCTATAAATATATATCAGAGTGCATGATACAAGGAGTAAGAAAGAAAATTATATTAGCTATATAAGCAACTCAATATGCACTAGTATATAGAAATCAATTGATATATCAGCAGATATTATCATATTTGTGCATGCATTTCAACCAAGAGTTTTCAGAGCTAATGATGTAAAGATACTATTAAATATTACAATGTTATGTTACATGGAAAATGTGTATTTGCTTTGGAACAGTGATTCTCACATGGGAGTCACTTGGCTCCCAGGAGAGGAATTTCCTAAGTGGAGGAATTTTAGCAAGAGGAGGATTCAGGGAGGAATTTTAGTTAGGTACTGAATGTATAATGGAAAGTATAATGGTGAAAAGATTACTAGATGACAATTCAAAATGGGGGAGAAATTGAGGAAACCTGGGATCGCAAGGGGAGGTATAGTGACAAGGCCCAACAAAGGCAAGAGAAGTAACTTATTCATTGATCATCCTTTTTTCCAATTTTTTTAAATTGATCACCCCCAACATGGCATGCTGCCAAAAGACATTGGTCATGTGACGGTTTCTATTGAGTGACTAACCAGACCTGTTTTTCTTCTATCTACTATTCAACTTTTACTTTCTTTATCCTACTTAGCTTTCTTTTTTCTCTACCTTACTTCTCTCCTTTCTTGATATTTACTAAGTTTAGCTCAGTAAGGTACAAGGCCAAAAGGGCAGGTGTGAGTATAGTAAAATTGGAGGCACTTGGCTCCCAGGGGAGGAATTTCCTAAAGGGAGGAAAATTAGCCAGGAGAGGAATTAGGGAAGAATTTCAGCCAGGGGAGGAATGTATAATGGAAAATATAATGGTGAAACATTACTAGATGACAATTCAAAATGGGGGAGAAATTGAGGAAACCTGGGATCGTAAGGGGAGGTATATGACCTAGGACACTGAGAACTAGCGCTTCTGAAAAAATAGAGACTATAAACCTGTTCATCTGAAGTTAGAGTGAATATATTATACACAAAAGCTGGAAATGTGGCTTTCTGAATAAACTGTCAATCTAATTGAAGCTTTTCTTTAACATAGTGCTGGATCTTTGATCTTTGGGTTTGTTTAATCAATTCAGTGATAGTGCTGAACTATTTATTGCAAATTTTCCTTTTTCATCAAATCTCATTAAATGTTGGAGGGGGCCCTTCAAGGAGCCAAGATACGGTGGTATCTTGAAAAAAATTGGAAAAAAGGATGATCAATGAATAAGTTACTTCTCTTGCCCAGGCCCCCAAATCTCTAGCTATGTCTCTGTGCATCAGCCTGCACCTTGAAACATTTACCATAGAACATCTAAATGTATTTTCATAACATGTGAGAAATTTTATATCGGAATCAAAAGATAAAAATGGGTGGTTGCGTTATACACAAGGGTAATATTTTGATAATTTTGTGAACTTGATTCAACATAGTGGCTATGTACTCTTCTACTCTTATATGCCCTATATGGGGTTGCATTATACAGGAAATTGAATTTATCTATACTTATCACCTACAGAAACAGGCTTTGTATTATATATGAGTTCACATTATATGCAAAAAGATACTTTGATTAATGATGAGTTATTATGATAATTAACAGTACGTTTAAAACGTATCAGTTAAAAAATAAAGGAATTATATGTAGTTTCACTCAAGCACCCTTTTTTCTTTTATCTACAAGATCCCTGTGCAACTTGAGCAGCACTGCTGAAGATTCCGTACAAAAATGTGAAAATTACTACACTTATTTCCAACTGTATTATACTCAGCAATGTGGCTTGACTAAAGAGGGTGATGGCTGGTGTGATCAAAGAACCATCAGCTGATTCATTTTATTTTTTATCATCATTATCACCATTATAATTACAAGCATAAAGTAAGTTTGTATTTATATTAGTTACAAGAAGTGTATTTGGTGCCAAAATTTGGTGTTTGAATCAATTAAGACCAATTAATATTCAGTGGTTCTTCGGACGATTGAACTCCTTCTTTGTTATTTGTGTTGTAAATATGACGTTTCAGCCAATATATTCTTTGGCCTTCTTCAGGTGTAAAATCTGAGTGTGATGGCTAAACAGAAGTTTTGTTTTTAAAGGGTGTAACCCTTATAACTCAGGGCCGTTCTGTGTCTTTATCTTGTTGGGTTTAGGTCTGTTGAAAAACGTTGTGTTTACAACACAAACAACAAGAGTAGTTCAATCATCTAAAATACCATTTGAATATTAATGACCCTTCTCAACACTATAGAAAAGACCCATTAAGTTTTGAATGCCATATTTCATGACATACATTCTATCCAAGTCAGTACTGTTCAATCTTCTGAGAAGCAAAAACTCACTCAAGTGAAGAAAACCTCTCACTGTTCGTACAAAAAAATAAAACACTTTTATCTGAGTGTAAGAAAGTAAAAATAATGGTAAAAAAGAGGAATCTCTACTGCCATCAAAACATTCTTTATACAAACTTGAAGACTAATCACTCTTTAAAAGATTGTCAGTTTAAATAAAAAATATTTAAATATAAATCCTAGTGCAAAACTCTGCAGTCTAAAACTCAGAGTTTTATTACAGGTCATATATAAACATGAAAAGAATTATTTGACCCGTTGTACTTTGGAAGTGGAGATTAAAATAATTTCATTTTTCATTTTTGGCATTGAAATCTTTTACGATTTTAATTTGTTTTTTCAAGTGATTAATGAAAAAAGAACTTTAAAAAAAATGTAAATAGTACTTTTCAACCCACTATTTAAATTGCTTTTGACCAACATAACAAAAGAAATCATGACAAAAAGAAAAATCCTAAACCTTGATGGTTATTCTCCTATACACTCCAGCATATCAATATCAATCATGAAATAGAACAATGGTTAACAAGCTAGCTTCTCAGACCATTAATACTGTAGTGATATCAATCCTCATTGGGTGCTTTGCATGAATAGCCATGTGCCAGATGAATCTTATCTTAATAATTATCAAGATTTTAAGAGCACCTCACTATGGTGCTTTTGCTAGCAAGTTAGTCTAGAAGACTATTATTACTATAATGAGTTTGATCCTCACTGTATGCACCATGCTTTTGGCCTTGTGTCAGTCTCAGCTAAGGTTAGCAAATACAGGTATACCTTGAATAGTATGGTTAATTCATTCTAAAATTGTCCGTACTGTACAAAACCATACTGGTCCTAAGGTCTTATTATAATCTAATGTTTTTTCAGCTTATACTGAGTTACATTAATTTGTACAGCAATACCGTAACCATACTACATCAAAACCCGCACTATTCAAGGTATTCCTGTACCAATAAAATTTAATTAGTTGATAAAGTTTGAATATTTGGTGTCTTGAATGGTTTCTTACTTTTGTAAATGCTAAACATTTTTTAAGATTCAATTGTACTAGTAGCATATATTGTTACAGTCTGAATTTCTGAGACAAGGAATTATCATTATTATACACCGATTTTATTCAAACTGCTTCACAACGTTTCATCCATCATATTCCCCTGGCCTTCTTCAGGTGCCTGTCATATTCGATATCATTCATGGAATTTTGAACTGAAGTCTTTATTCAATCCAAGGGGGTAGACTGTTCTCATTCTGCTGTCCATATTAGGGGATATCTCGTATTAGTTAATTCTTCTGTTATTTAGTCCATTTGTTAATTCATCCTTTTGTTCGCTGAACCTGAGTATATAGATACAACTGCCTGGCCCAGGGATTAAACTCACGACCACCAGGTAATCTGCAGTGCTTAATCAACACTTTTATTCACTAGGCTATTTTTTCAAAATTCTACAGTTTATGTAGCACAGCACTGATTCTACCAAAGAATATACTTAACAAATTGTAAAATATCACTAGAAATAATCTAAAAGTATTTAAAACCTAAAAGCTTTTATCTAACAATGTCTATGATAACCTGAGAGGATAGTTTAAGCATTTTAAAATTTGTTTATTTATTTTTAGATTTGGCAGGTTTTCATTTGGCTTGATGCCTGTACTGATTCTTCAATTTTTCCAATGACACACCTGATTTATTTTTGCCTAGGGCAGCTAACCCCCAAAGAGCTTTTATTATGCCAATGGCAATAATTTTAACCCCCAGTTAAAGTCATAACTGCTCTTCTCATTCACCTCATAAAATATTTTTTCTTCTTTTTTTCCCTCTTTGGCTGGGCTCCAGATAACTCATTTATCAGGAAAGAAGACTAATAAAATAGGCAATTAAAAAAATAATATAAAAAAGTCTCAAATATCAATAACATTTAAAAACAACAACAAAAGCATTTAGATACAAATTTGCTGATATGTAGTCTTTTAAGATATATGAAGGTTGTTCATAGAACCATCTGTGGCAATGGTTTTGAATTGGTATTTATCTCCAGTTTCCTATTAGCTATAAACCCAGGTCAACTGTCCACCAAGCTGTGACTGTTGGTTGCTGGGAAATGGTCACCCACGGGAAACAAATGTTCTCACAGTCCCAGTGACCCATGCCTGTTGTCACTATGCATTTAATATGAAATAAAAATGTATGTTTTAGCTCACAATTTTTTCCCATATTGACCATAAAAACTACAAGTGAGGTGTAGATTTCAATAAAAATGAACACATGGCTATATTGTATTTCATTGAAATATTTCCAACGTGTATTTTTTTATTAATTTTTTTTTCTTTTTTGCCTCGTAACCAAATTTATCCAAAAATGTTCAGCTTATTATCATGTGAGTAGAACTATTTTGGCATTTATAGTCGTAAAGGTTGGCATTTTTAATCATAAAATTGCTCACCATGAACTATTTACACTAGAAATGTCCTTTCTTTTATTATACTACAAACCTTTCCCCAGCAAGTGACCGAAGATAATCATAATAAATTTGTTTTGCATGTTATGTTTAATTTTCTTTCTCTTCAATTTGGTCTGTTGATTTTGTTTACAAATCTGAGGTATTTTACATTAACGCATGCAAAATGTGGTGGCAAATGGAATATAGAGACCACATTAGTTTAACCAATAATAGTATAATTTGAAAAAAAAATATGGTAGTTCAAAAGGTGACTGAGGATGGCAAAGAGGATAGAGAAAGAAGGGGATTGAGGAAATGAAATCAAAAGTATATTTATAAAAGTAGGGGAGGTAAGACAGTGTGGAAGACATTTAGAAGATCAAAAGATGAAAGAAAATGAAAGGGACAGAAATAGATGGAACTGAAATGAACTGATTTATAAATATAACGAAAAAAGGACATGAGGTAAAGCTGATAAAGAAAAGGGAAGGGGATTAAAAAAAATTCATCTGAGGAAATAATGATAGAGAAGAGAAAAACAATAAAGAAATAAGAAGAAGGTCTGGTTAGTCACTCGATAGAAACTGTCACATGACCAACGTCTTTTGGCAACATGCTGTGTTGGTGATCAATTAAAAAATCGGAAAAAGGTGTGATCAATGGATAAGTTACTTCTCTTGCCTTTTGTTAGGCTGTGATCACTAAACAAGTTTGAATTTTCAAAAAACAATGGTGAATGCTGCCAGACATAAACTAAGGGACCTATTTAGCATAGACTTACATGCTAAATTGAACCCCCCACTAAAAACTTGATTTGGGAGAGAATTTAAAAAAAACAAAAAAACTTTTTCTGAACATAATAAGGAGTAAATGTTTAGATTTTTAGTCCTCTAGCTCTATTGGTACAAGCTGTATCATGATACATACATAGCCAGCCAGCCAGACCAACTTAAAAACTGAAAAAAACTTATGTTGACGGTTTTGGTGACAGTTTTGGTTGACAGTTTCTAATAAGAGGAATGGAGAAGAAAGAAAGGCCAACAAAAAGAGAAAATGATTTCATTGAGAAAGTGATAATGGTGGCTGTGTGCGAACTGTAAAGACGATGGTGGAAAACTGATAAGACTAATATTAAAGGAAAATCTCTCATATACTTTTTTTTAATTCTCACTGTCACCACATTCCCTTCTGCAAACTCAACAACCACATCCTTCCAATTTTCTTTTATATCCCCACCCTCGACCTCTAACTTCTAAACCCTTTCCCAACAACTACGGTGATGTCCTTACCATCACCATCACCATTATCTGAGCCAACCAGTCTCCCCATCATCCCCGATGGGCAAGCCATTTCACCCTTTGCAGAATGTTTAATACTTTTATTTTGGAAGCAACACTCCATTGTCAGTTTTGATAAACATCTTTTTGTAATAATGTGATGAGGTTTCTAGGGCAGTAATAAAAGGAAGGAAAAATAAGAGAAGGAGAAATAAGAGAAGGAGAAATAAAAAGAAGTAAAAGAGAAAAGAAAGAGTTGTATGAAGAAGAGGAAAGTAAAGAAGGGGTATAGATGTGAAGAAGAAAAAAAGAAAGAAAGAAATTATTTCTGGGAGCAGACAATATGAGAGAAAGTAAGGTGATGGTTGGAGAGACAAGAGAAAGTAGAAAAAATCTTTTTTAAAAAGAATGAAAAACAAATGTTGAATGGAAAACGAAATGCATAAGACAATCAAAGAAGAATAGGAAACATTTCAGAAGAAAAAGGATTTATTTGAAGGAAAGAATGAAAAAATAATGACAAAACGAATAAATAGAAGGAAAAGGAATGTATGGTGAAAAATAAAGTAGTTGAGAAGGAGAAAACAGAAAAAGTAAAGACAAAATTCCAAAGAAAAGAGGACAATAAAGAAAAATCTAGAAAAATCAAGAGAATAGATAAAGAAATATCAAAGATAAAAAAGAAGACAATAAGAATATGAGAAGTGTTGGAGTAAAAAAGAAAAAGAAAAGGAAAGGAAAGGAAGAGA
Organism: Architeuthis dux; assembly: GCA_006491835.1. NCBI lineage: Eukaryota > Metazoa > Mollusca > Cephalopoda > Oegopsida > Architeuthidae > Architeuthis > Architeuthis dux. The sequence goes on along the minus strand of VCCN01007040.1, from coordinate 2,020,154 downwards.
GGGACAACAATACAAGATGAAGATGGTGACATGAAGATTCAGAGAAGGAAAAGGATGGATCATGAAGAAAAAGGAAAAAGTAGTTGAAATCTGAGAATGAAAAAAAGAGAAATTTGAAAGAGGTAAACCGACAAAAGGACATGGAATTAAAAATGGTTAAAATGGAAAAGTAGAAAATTGAAACAGAAGAAAAAATATACGAATGTTAAGGGACAAAGGAAATGATCTATTGATATCTTACATTATGTTACATATTTTGATAAAAGTATTTTTTTCCTTTATTGAATTGGAGAAAACAGCAAACGATTGGACAGTATCCAACTCTTGGACAAACCATTTTTCTCTTTTTTGAGATCCTGAAGCTGGAATTGGAAAACTTTTTTTTCATAGATGTGTGATAGGTTTGGAAATTCTGCTGTGGAAAATTCAGGTTGAATTGAAAAAGGAATAAATGGCTGATGGACATGTACTTACAAAGAAGATCAAATGGTAAAAAATTAAGGAAGTAAGGTAGGATGAATGTAGAGAGCAAAGGAGATGAAAGAAGTCTGACAAAAATCGAAAATAGAAAGGAATTATTGAAAGCATTGAAAAGAAGGAAAATAGATGATGGAAATAGAAAAAGAGTGGAAGAAGAAAGAAATAATAAAACAAAGTGAAAACAACAGAAAGGGGAAAATAGAATTAAAAAATGGGGGAGAATGAATAAAAGGAATAAAATGAAGAAAACAAATGATAAAGAGTTGAAAGAAAAAAGAAAAGAATTGAAGAAAAATAATTAAAGGAAGAGAGGGAAAGAAAGGAAGAAAGAAAATTATTCAAGAGAGAAACAATTGCATTCAAAATCATTTTTATGAAGAGAATTCTGGATTTAAAAGAGTTGTATTCATTGAGATATCAGTGGTGTAGCTAGGCCCGACTCCGCCCCCCTGCAAATTGTTAAATTTTCGCCCCTCATAAAAGTAAAAGGTTTAAACCGTAGGTCTCATTGCACTCCCAGAGCTCCAACCCTCACTCCTCCCCTGCAATTATAAAAGAAAAGCAGAAGAAAATATGAATCAAGATAAACAAAATGAATGTAAAATGAAAGATGGTGGAAAATTTATTTTTCAATTGCCGGTTATATAACTTATAAAATATAAAATCTTCCTGAATATAAAGAAATGGTGTTGATAAACATAATTAAAATACTAAATATAAAGAGACTGAGAGATATTGTATCTGTCTTTTTATATATCTATTAACTCAACCCCATTGGTTGAAATGTTGGTGACATATTTCAATAACAAGAATCCCCCTAAAAGTTCTCATTGATATCCTTATAAGCATTAACTCTTTGAAGCATTGTGAGTTGAATTTAATCCCACTTTTGAAGTGTGGGTATCTGCGTGGTTGGTCATTTTTTAATACCATCTTTTTATCTTCATATATCTCTGAGCACAGAGATTTATATCCTGTCCCACCATTTTGTTTAGTACCCAGGCTGATCAAGAGATGGTGGAATAGTTCCAAGTAAAAGAAGAAGAAATGTGCCTCAAAGAGTTGATGAAAAAATAAATCTCTCATCCGTACTGTGAACACTAACATTTTTCTGAAGATTTCTTTTTTGGAATGACTTGAGAAATAAAAAAAAACAAAAAACATTTAACATTCTGAATGATACACTAATAAAAAGGATGAAGATACAAAACATTAAATGTTGATGCAAAAGTTATCTGGGTTATCAGACAAATAAAAACATGTCCTAATTATCCGATCTTTGGAAAATTCAAACAAATATACTTTGAAGTGTAGTTCTTCATAACAAAATTAACAAACTAAATAACAACTGAAGACAACGACAACAACACTAACAAAATAGGTCATCAGAAAGTTGTTGAATATTTGAGGGACTTCTGAATAACCTTAGTGATACAAAAATTGAAATAAAATATTTGAAAAAACCTGAAATCAAAATAGGAAAGGCAGCGGATTAACAATGGAATTTAGTTTGGGGATTTCCCATCATCGAATTTGTTTTCAATTTCTTTTATTTTCCTTTCTTATTGTTACTTGAATCATACCATGTAGATTGTTTAGAAGAACGTTGTTGATCTACCTGAGCTTAACTCTTAGAAAATCCTTCATTATTGATTGAAAACAGTTTTTGTATTTTTTTAGAGTGTTTACCTAGCTTGTAGATGACAGAAACTGACAAACAAATCAGATTAAACAACAATGTTTTTCATCTACAGAAATGAAAATGTATATTGTAACCCTCCCTAAGCATTTAAATTTCTTTACTGATGTGCATATATGTTTGTAT
>VCCN01007040.1:1982688-1993067 GCA_006491835.1 Architeuthis dux | reverse complement strand
CCATATACCTAGTTCCCAAAACCCAGCCTTACCATATACTTAATTCCCAAAGCCTAGCCTTACCATATACCTAGTTCCCAAAAACCCACCTTACCATATATCTAGTTCTCAAAACCCATTTCCTTCACTGTATAAATATTTGAATACAGAAAATGGATATACCGATACTTTCTAACACCACCCCCATCGCCAACAAAATTGAATTTTAAAAAAGCATTTAAAAAGAAGACCAAGCTAAAAAAAAACCCCCAAAACATTGTATCTATTTAATTTAATGGACAGCTTTTCTATTGACTCTTGCAATCACAGTTAAAAGCTTGCTTATTTGAGGATGACAATAATCACTGTAGCTACATTCAATATCCAATGTTGTTGCAACTAAGTTAATAATGTTTTCATGTAAAAGAAGAAATTGACTTGAAAAATTGATCTTAATGCAAAGAATAGAGTCAGAGACTCCTATAAATATTGACCAAGATAATTTCTTGTACACACACATAGGGGCATACATACACACATACACATGTATACATTCATGCATTTGCATAATTGAATATGTAAGATGCAGACACACACAGACAAAAGAATATTGTACAAAATACAAGTATTACTCATATAATAAACGAGCATTAGTAAAACTATCCTGATTTATATTTTATTACTAGATGAAGCATTGTCAACCATTATTTGTTTTTGACTAATATTTCTTTCATCTTGAGTTTTAGTTGCTTTTCATCACAACTATTCAGTAAGTCAGTCTACTTCAGGGAGTAAACAGCACAGATCAGACATAAAGATTGAGCTCTTGGCAAGAATCAAACTCTCATCCTTTTTACCAGAGCTGGCCCCAAGGCATAAGTGAACTAAGCGACAGCTTAGAACTCTGTGGCCACCAGAGGGCCCCAGTCCTGCTTTTTATCTTGGTAAGCTTTTCTATGTATGGCAACTGCTCCAACTGAGTTACTAGATCTCTTACGGCTGGCAGAAGATCATATCTAACCCTTAAACTTATCCCGTATTTTTCCCCAAATGTTATGTACATTAGTTGTATCAGCATGTATAATCTTCTGCTGCTTTTACACACAAATACATTTATATTAACATTTGTATATTTAAACACACTCTTATTTCATAAAGGCATGTTACCTGACATTGTCATACATTCAGAGATACATAAATATCACAGAGGTCAATAATGTTTCAACCATGCATTCACATTCAAGTATCTATATTTACCCATCCATTAGAGAGAGAGTGAGAGATATTTGCAGCAGTGTGTATATTCTATGCGGCTCTGAGAAAAATTATCAACTAGAAGCTATGGTCATAGTGTTTTCATGTGCTAATTCTGGTAACTATCATACCGCCACTCTGATGTGAAGGTATAAAGTTATCTTGTGCTAAGTAGAAAAACTATCTGCGACAGGCATAACATATTAATAATTACCCAATAATCATTGCAGCACCATTATAGTTTATAAGAAAAAGCATCTAACAGCAAGAAAACTAGATTAAGGAATCACGTAATAACTGTCTTTCCAATTATGATTGTTCATAGATTTGAGTGACATAGCTTCATGTTGCATTGTGATTTTAACAGTGAGACTGAACAATTCAATCCATATATAGTAAAAATGGCAGCATGTTTACTTATTACTGTGTAGTATTGGGAGAGTCCATAATTGCCTGTGTGAATAGTTTTTATAAATCATGAAACATATATAAAGATGAGTATTTTGGCTGCAAGTTTCCAATTTATCTATATCATGAGATACCTTTTTTGTTATTTCAGTATCATAACCTTTTAACATAAACTATTTATCTCAGTGAAATAGAATTTTGAATGAATATCAGTGTTACAACCTTCAAAACAAACAAATCAAAATGTTCATCTAAAAATAATGTGGTCAGAAATATTTAACAAATTATACATGTATGCATTTGTATCTATTTCTTATATACATAACCTAGTAAATTACTCAGAGAAAGTGGTTGAAAAATGAGTTTAAATTATGCATTTGTTGGCTTTAAAGGAAGCATTAAGTGTTAGGCTGACAATTTTAGCCACATGCGACCAACATGTAACTAGATTAAAATGGTATCACAAGAATAAAACGAGAGGATTAAAAATAAAGGTAATTTGTTTTATACTGTCTCTAAGATAAAAAAAAGATTTGAAAAGAAAAACAATGACTGAATTGGAAAAAGAAACTGAAATAAAACAAAAAGGAAGAAAAAGCAAAAATGACAAAATTGAGAGTTAGCAAATAATGGAAGAAATAAAGAATGAAGAGTAAAATGAAAAAAAGAAAAATACAATTAAGGCAGTTATCGAACTGGGTCAGAATTAAGAAAATAAAAACAGATATATTTGGAGAGAAGAATGAAAATAGAATGGTGGAGATAGAAAGGAAAGTAAAGAGGTAAAAAAGAGAGAGACAGAGAGAAAGAAAGCAAAAAGAGTTAAATAAAATCAGAGTGAAAAACTGAAGAAAAAAAGGGAATAAGTTACAAAGATGGAAGACAAGTGAAAGCAATAGGAATGTAAAAAAAAAAAAAGAAGGAATTCACGTATGGAAAAGAAGAGAAATAAATAAGAATATAAATAGAAAAAAAAAGAAAAAAACAGAAGCAAAAGTGAAGAATACTAATATGGAGAAAAGAATAAAAAACAGAATGTAAAGTAAGATGCATAATAAAGAAGTTAAACAAAGTGAAAAGATGATATAAAAAATTTGAAAAAAAGGTAAATAAATTGTAAAAAGAGAAAATGCCAAATAGAAAGATGACCGAATAAAAAAGGGTGAAAAATCCATGTATTTAGTGACTATTGACATTGAATCAAAGTCTCAGTTTTATGAGGCTTAATTCTTAAATTCAATTTAACAACAAATACACAAAGGCCCATACCATGTCAAAAGCTGAAATCCAGTCTTTAATGTAAAAGGAAAAGATGATAAAATTAAAAAGATTAAAAAAAAAAGGACCAAGGAGAATCACCAAATCCAACAGAAAATACAGGAAAATTAAACAGAGAGAAATCAGGCAATGAAAAGATGTTACTCTTGCTTGTAGAGGACGTGCACCAATAGACAAGTGGAGGGTGCAAATGAACAATAAAATGCTTTAAAAAAACTACATTTGAAGAAATGGAAAAAGAATAAAAACAATCATCTCTATTCATCCATTGGAAAACGACAAAAAGTCAAAGATGTGTGTTTTTTGTTTGTATTTGTGTGCGTGTGTGTGTGGTGGCCTAGGCATAAAAAATTAACTTCTCACATTAGAGAGTGATGCAGAGTGAATCTTTATTAAATTTCTGCTCTGCCTCATTACTCAGCCTATTTGACTTTATTTAATTTATTTTGTCAACTGTTTATTTTGTATTTAGTGTCCATTTTTTTTTTAGCCCTGCACCATTCCTCTTTGTAGTTTTCAGCTTCTTTTCCTTGAAAATTGCCAGAGTGAAGATATGAAGGGAGAGAGACAGTTCGACAAACAGACAGAAGGGAAATTAGAGTGGGGATTTCAATGAGTAAGAGATTAATGAGAGTGATAAATTTTTATGTTTTCAATACTTTTGTTTCCAGTTCTCTCTTGTGACATATTTGTCAAAGTTTATCTTTCTTTATTTCTCACATTTACTGTCAACTTTTATTTTTATTTTGTCATATTTGTCACTGGCTTTTTCATTCTCTCATGGTTACTGTCAGCTTTGTTCTTTTTCTTCCTCTCCCTTCTGGTTTACTCTATCTTCAACACAACAATTGCACATACAAGGTCTGGCCAGAATATATCCAGCCATTTTAAATATCTCAAGAACAGGTTGCATGGCCTTGATATAACTTAGTAACCTAAAGGGGACTTTGATGTGCATGCTTGAACAGACACACTCCTGTAGGGTTACTCATTCACCATTGAGATGTCAGTGAGTTAGCTTGTGTACCGTGTGACTGTTACATTCACAGTGACCAAGACTGCCCATTCTTCAGGTCTCGTGCAGGTTTTTTTTTATTTTAAAACATTGCATCACCCCGATATGTCTTTAACTCTCCCTACAGTCCTGATTTGGCTCCCTGTGACTGCTGGCTTTACCCAAACAGATTTCAAACCATGGATGAGAATAAGGAGAATGAGACGATGCAGTTGATGGCAATCCCAAAAGAGGACTATGCAGACTGTTTTGAAAATTGGAAGGGATGTTGGAATAAGGGTGTGATCTCCCAAGTGGAGTACTTTGAAGGGACTAAGGTAGTTTTGCCCTAAGTAGGCTGTTATTTGGTTAACCCATAAGAACCCACTGTGACACTGGGGTCACATACAATTTAATTGATCTGCACAGTCTCTTATATAATATTATATTTATCCTTGATTTTAACTCATAAAGTGTACTAAGTGACATCTAATGAACATCCTGGTGCAGTCACATGACTGTGTGTCAATTTGACTGCCCAAAATCCCACATAATGTTCCTTTAAGTAGAAATGGGTCTGGGTTCTTATGTGTTAATATTTAATGGCTGGATCTTTTCAGGACAGACCTGGTAAACATTTTACATATACTTCTATTTTTCACTTTCTTTCATCTATCATATTTCCCTGCATTTCATCTACCATTCTTTGCATTCTATTTCTTTCTCTTTTTTTCATTCAAGGCTTTGCCCACCCTCTTCCAAAATCACTCCCCTGCTTTTTTACGTACTATACTTTTCCATCTCTTGTCATCTCTCGTTCCTTATTTCTCATGAATCTCTTTAAAAAAAATACTTTTCAAGAACTGGAAACAATAAAAATAAAAACAAACAAAAATCATCTCCATTCATCCTTTAAAAAAAGATGAAAAATCAGAGATGTGTGTTTTTGGTTGTATATGTGGCCTAGTCTACTTTGTCCCTCTTTTTTTTTTTTAATTAAAAAAAAAATCTTTTCACTTGTTCCCTTCTCTTTTTCTTTTTCAGATACGGTCTAATCCTAATATTACATTATTCCCATTTTTATCCTTTTTAATCCTTAAAACTGCCCTAATCTATCTGAAAATTATTCATTAGGTTAGATCCTAACTTATTCATTGGTCAACACACAACTCTTTCTATTGTTAATCTGTAAATCTGAATCCATCTTTGCTTGATTCTGATTTTTATTTTCACATTTTGACCTGTCCTTGCATCTGATTTGCATATTTCTTTTGTTTCAACTTCATTTTCACTTCCTTCTTTTATGTATTGAGACTTAATCTTACAATGTTATGTTTTTCATCTTCTCATTAATCATTGTACCTTACACCAAGAAATGTCACTGATTCATACATCTTATTCTCTCTTTGATCCTTATATATCCAGGTTTGATTTTGTTTTCTACACGGCTCTACATTTCAAACCTTTTTGCTTGTTTGTCTTTCTTTCTTTTCTTGCAATTTTGCATGTTTTTTTCTCTCTCTTCACTTTCAATTTTGGATGTTTCTTTTTCTCACATTGTTTCTCTATTTTGAATGCTTTGCAATTTTGCATGTTTCTTTTTCTCTCTTCATTTCTCTATTTTGCATGTTTTCTTTTTCTCTCTTTAGGTGCAGTTTTGCAGGTTTCATATTCTTTTTTCACTTGCAATTTTGCATGCTTCCTTCTCCCAACCAACTGTTTTTGCCTGCTCAATCTCATCCCCAATTTTCCATTGTCTTTTGTTAATCTCAATTGAAAATGCATTGTGAGTTAGATTTCATAACTTATTTAATAACTGTTTGGGGTGTACCATAGCGAAGCGGTGCTTAAATGAAAATAGATAGATAGATAGATAGATAGATAGATAAAATAAAATAAAATATGTGAAGTTCAAAATATACAGATTTATACTAACTAAAACAATCAACTTGATTGGTACTTTTGATAACATCAAAGGGCAACTCAGGAGCAAAGAAAATAGGAATCAAAACATCGACAGAAAATACCTAAAAATAGAATAAACAACCATACTATAAATAAGACTGACAGAGTGGAGACAAAACAGAGTGGCCCACAGATACAGACCGAGTGGTCGTCCCTGAAGCCTGCCTCGACACCCACTCTCAATCTCTCTCTCTCCCTCTTAATTTTATGGGAATATCTGTGTTTGACAAAAATTTCTGTAGAATTACGAATAAACAGTATATTCTTTTACAAGAAAAAATCGTCTCTCCTTCATTACATTCCAGGGCAATTCTTTCCAGAGACCAACCTCCATCTTTCCAAAGTCCAGACACATCATGTGCCCTGACACCACCACAACAAGGAGTGATGAAACCAACCAACTGTCGTTGAACGTTTGTCGCCAACCTCCAAGAGGTCGTAACATTACAGAAGGACAAATGAAAAGAAAATTCTAAATACAAAGGAAGCTGTTTATTGTAATCACAGATAATGTGATGAAACGCTTATAAAAAACAGATGATCCCAAACACTTTATTTAAAAGGAATCAAAAATTATATTGAAATATATATATTAATCATATAAATTTTCATAATGTAATTTAAAAACAGGAATGCAAATTTATAACAATGAATGCAAATTATTGCAATTTTTATATCCTTTGCTTAATATTGTCAGACGGTTATTGTTGTCTAAAAGACCATGTCCCAAAGTGATCACTATAAGCGGCTTCCCCGGTACATCCAAATAGATATACATCCTCATTCATTTTCAGTCAAATTTGCTTAAACAAAAATGATTTAATCATTGCATTTTGTTTAGTTAAGACTAATTCCCTTGTCCTTGTTGTCTATTGTTTATCATAATGTTTCAGACACTCTAGACTTCCTTAGGTGTTTGTTGTATTTTGGGATGTTGAAACACGTGGCATAGTGAGAGATTTGGGGGCTCGAGGGACTTGGCTCCAGCCCAGCCAACATTCTCAACCTGGGGCGTTTCCAGACTACATGATTCTTTTTGTTTGAATTCATTAAGAAGAAGAAAAAAAATCATTTCTTTTAGTGGATGGGACATTGTTGTAAAATTGGATTATTGGTTTTCTCCTACATCTGTATATTTATTTTACATCTTTATTTGCCACCAGAACGATTCACCACCCAAAGTTAGAAATTATTTTTGAATATTTTTCGCCTATCAACAAACTTTTTTCATGATTAAAATAATTTATTGTTTTTTCTTTTTTACATTTTTTCTTCTTCGTATCTGTTGCTATTTGTCTTAGCCTTGTTATGTAATAAAATTAATTTCTTCTTCTTCTTTCATTTATCCATTCTTCTTTTCTATCTGTTTCATTTTCTGGTCTTATTTCTTTTTTTCTTATGTCTTTTTATTTTGACTTCTTTTTCCTTTGTTTTTTCTTTCTTTAGCTTTATTCATTTCTTGACTTTCTTTCTCTTTAATTTTCTTCTTTTGTTACTCCTTCTTCTTCTTCCTTCACATTTCTCTTTATGTCTTTTTTTAAAATACTATCTAATTTCTCTCGTCGGCATCTCACTTTCTCAGACTCACCAAATCTTATTCATTTTTTTTTTCACCTTCAAATTATTGTCAAACTCTAGTCCAAGTCAGAGGCTGGAATTTTGTCTTTCTTTTTCCACTATAACCAGAACACAAAGAACAAGAACAATCCTCACCTAATATAGGGAAGTAAACTTTTCACTGTTTGTCCCATCACGTTAAACCAAACCGATGTATAAAATTAACATTTTCCTACTATGATTTAAAATCATGACCAAGTGGTCAGTAGGTGGCTCTCTTACCGACTGAGCTAAACTGACAAGTCTTACATATTTTTACAAAAATTTATGAATGAATTATCATTTCCCTACTGTGATTTGACTTCAGTCAGAATAGAAGTACGAGTGGAGTTTGACCCTGCAGTAGCCAGGCTTGTTTCTCCATTTTTCCCTTCTCCTCCTCCCCCTTTTCTACTTTCCTTTGCAACAGTGCTTCATAATCTTTCTCCACTACCTTCTTTCACTTCATCTGTAATAATAATGCATTTTATTTTCTTATTCAGAAACTCCTCCCAATTTCATCTGACTTGCACTCCTTAAAATTTCTTTTTTTGTTCAATTTTTTCTCATTCTTCACTTATTTTTCAACCCACCCTCTTCCTTCTCAACTGGAATCACATTTTAAACTCCTCAAAATAAACTCCCGCCCTCTTCAATTCCTCTCAATTGCCAACTCTTGTACATTATCTTCCCAGCTCCCACTTTTTAAATGCTATAACCTCCTTAACATCTTTTAAAAAATAAAGCCTCAATACTCTTTCCCACCAATAATTCACTAATTTTCTACTTGCAATTTTTTGTTATTTTTTAACAATCTTTTTGTGTTTGATATCCAATTGATTCTTCCTGGTGTTTTTTGTCACTTCCTGTATTTAAATAAATTGTCCCATCTTTGCCATCCTAATAACAGCTTCATTTTTCTTTTATTCTTTTCATCGATTTATTTTTCCCTTCACTTTTAAATCTTTTTTTCTTTTTTATTGTCTGCTTTTTATCATTTCTTCTTTCTATTTATTTCCATCTCTTCATCATCCTTATCTTTTTTCGTTCAATTTTTCACTTTCAACCTTTTTCTTTTCTCTTTTTTATTTCTCTTCTGTATTGTCTGCTTTTTATCATTTCTTCTTTTTATTTATTTCCTTCTCTTCATCATTCTCATCTTTTTCTTTCAATTTTTCTCTCTTTTCTCTTTTTATTTTTCTCTTTATTCACTTTTCTAATGAAAAAAGATGAAGAAAAAGATAATATTTATCCTCGCTTTTGTCTTCATCTCTGACCAGTTCTCTTTTATTTTATCTTTTTTTCCGGTTTTTCTTCACTTTTTATCTCTTCCTCTCCCTCTCTGTTTCCTTCTCTTTATTATTTTCTTCCTTCACAATCATTATTCCCCACCCTTTTTCTGTCATTCTTTGTTTTACATTCTTTAACTTTCTCCTTTCCAAACTCTTTTTCTTTCTTCCTTTCTTTCTTTCTCTCTCTTCCTTTCTTTCTGTCTCTTTCTTCCTTTCTTTCTTTTCTACCCATTACTTTTCTATTATTAATACTTCCCACCCACCTCTGCTTTACACTTGAAATTTCCCCACTTTATTTCTGAATAGTTTCTCTGTGCCCCTCAGCTATTCTTGAGGTTCCAAAATTGATAGCTTATCAAGCAATAAGCCCATGAATTTAAACTCAAATTACTACATCACGGCTGATATGCAGTGATTTGTTTGTTTGTTTATTTATTTGATATTTTGTTTCCATTGTTTTCGTCTAGACAGATTGTTGTTTTGATTGTTTTATATAGTAATACTTTTAATTTTAATCACCATCAGCTGCCTCATCACTTAATCTTGTCCATGGTCTGAAACCCTCTCCCTTTCCACAGCAAAGTCCCAGGGAGCAAATTCTTTACTCTCTTGGTCATTGTGAATGCGATGGTCATACAGTACACAAGCTCACTCAGTGACATCTCAGAGCCGACCGAGAAACCCTGTGGAAGAGTTTCTTTCCATGTTTGCACAGTAAGTTCCCCTCTGCCAAATTACATCAAGATCGTGCAACCAGTTTTTTTTATATTTAAAATAGCTGGATACCTTCCGATGAAAGAATGAGAAGAAGAAAGCTTAATTGGAGAAGTTGATTTGATAGCTTCCGTAAGGAATAAAAAGGGAATAAGATAAATGAAGGTACATGAAAGACGTGCGATTCTAAAGATTATTAGAGAGGATAAGAAATAATGTATAATGAGAAGGAAAAAAATCCATAAGAAGGTAACAGAAGTGATGAAAATTTGAAGAGCCAGGAAGAAAGAGAAAATATAAAGGAATGAAAGAAGGTGGAGGTCAGAGGAAGGGGATCATGGGATATCTTCATTGCTCAACTACTTCTTCCTGGAGATTGCACTTGAATAATTTGGTAATTGTTGTATGTCTTTCGATCTGTTTGTAATTTTCCAATTTTCTAAAATAATTTGTTATTCTGCCTCTCAACTCATTGCCGGAGACTCTCCATTTTGGCATCCAACCCCAACTTTCAACTTTAATAATATCTTCTTCTTCTTCTTTTGTTATTTTGTTTTCTGCCCTCTCCCTCAGCTACAATTACCAACCAGCCGTAAGTATCGCGGGCGGCTTTCCCAACCACAGCTGGCTTCATCAAAGAAAAAATGGCTTCAATAATTCAAATAAGATCCTAAACTGCTATTCATAAGTGACAACGGGAGGTTATGAAGCAAATAAGTGATGTAAAAATAAATGAAAAATATGAATTTGTAAAATAAATATAAAAATGAAGAGGGAAAAATTGTGTATAAAAAATAAAATGAGCATGTACACCCATTCTCTCTCTCTTTCTCTCTCTCTTCCCCTCTCTCTGTCTCTCTGTCTATCTCTCTCTCTCCATATATATATATATATATATA
>VCCN01007040.1:1961107-1973512 GCA_006491835.1 Architeuthis dux | reverse complement strand
TTTACCCTTTGGGGGTGGGGTAACAGTTTCTGCTGTACTATATGGAATTTATACAAAAAGTAATTAGTTATTTGAATACCTGATTAAGTTCTCTACAAATCCCTGTGATTATATGTGACCTAGTGTTGTTTATTGGCTTTTCCACAATAAACAACAGACAAATATTTTTCTAAAAAGGAAATCATTAACTCTACCGAAATTGGGCACTGTACTGCAAGAACCACCATTAATACAGTTTTCAATGTAGAATTTCATAATAACATTTGTTGGAAAGTGCCTGAACTCAGCTATCATTGTGATAAATTTCAATGTTGAGGGGTCACTGATTACAAAATACTATTAGTTTGAATATATATGTTGTACTTGATATTGGCCACTTTTGAGAAATGGTTAATCTAGGGTAGTTTATAACTAGTGGTATAACTGACAATGTATCCAGGTCACACCAGTCGGTGTGTAAAAAAACTAAAATGCATTATAGAACACTGAAAACTACCATTGCTGCAATACTATCACATCTTTTCTAACAACCTTGCCAAAGAATACTATGAACAACCCTCTGGCACATGGATTAAAACATGACTTCAGTATAAAGGAACTGTTTTGTTCATTTCATGAATTTATATTTGTCTCAGTTTTTGTCACCATTGCAGTGAAGTAATTACAAAAAATAATTATAAAATCAACTAAAACAATGAAACAACTTAAGGTGAAAGTAAAAACTAGTCAAAATGATTAAGAAATGTTATGGCTGTTTAGAATTTCAAATAGCATGTCCCCATGTGACACTTGCATTTTCTATTATTACCTTGAATTTATTACCTTATTTCTATTGCTATTTGCTCTTCAGTTTGCAGAATCTTTTTTTAAGCCTGTAGTCATATATACAAGGTGCAAACAAAAAGTTTGAGGAATGACTCTAAAAACAAAATTACTCACCCAGTCACCAAGTTCCTTTTGGCTCCTTTAAAGTAGCCCTCTTTGCACACTAGCTCACAAAGGATAGTGGCAAAAGTCCATACTACATTCAGTTCTTGTTCATTGTTCTAATTCCCCAAACTTTTGGGTAACACATTATTTATGTTGCTCTTTTTTCAAATGCATTATATTATTACAATCAATTAGATCTTTTGTTTTTACAATATATTTTTCAGCTGGGGGAGGGGGTGGCGTTTGATTTTGAATTATCACCCAATGGAGGTGAGTCCCCAAAAGCTTTTTGAATAGTAGATCACCTACTGCATTTCTACAAACATTATACAATGTCTGTAGTTCCCAGGTTGAGATTCACTGCACTAAAGGTGGACCCTCAAGGAGCCAAGACTCCTGGGCCCCCAAATCTCCAGCTTAAATAGTGCAGTTTTGATTAGTGTGGGTTTTGATGTAGCACAATTAAGATATTACTGTACAAATTAATGTAACTAAGTATAATCTGAAAAAAACCCACATTAGATTATAATAAGAACAGTACAGTTTTGAACAGTACAGACAACTTTGGAATGAATTACCTGCACTAATCAAGGTATACCTGTATATGTGTATATTCTTTTATAAATATAAATATCGATATATCAATGTGTGATGAAATACATGGTTATGTTTTGTGGCATGCATGCTTATCTCAACAGCCATTTATATTGAATTCCTTCCACACTGAGCATTATATAAAAGTAGCTTTACCTTATATTAACCATAGTTAATGGCAATACCTATATATATTATATATGTGAGATTCTAGGGGATACTTAATAAACTATTGAACAATGAGCCTAGCAAAATGGCATGTACCCAAAAGTTACTGCTTAGACAAGCATACACTTAACACATACAAGCATGCTACTGTGTTAGTGCCAGGATTAAAACCTTGTCAAAATTAATTCTGTAGAGAAGAGACACTGTTTTAAGTACCTATAATTCATTTGGATGTTTGGGGATCTTATGACGTAATCTCTGTTGGTATGTGAGATTAGGATTTTATTTGAGAATATCATCCGAGGAATTGGTTTGAGAAATCTCCCAAAGTATGCATGCATATACATACATGCCAATCAAACACAGACTCACATACACATGCTCAGCTATGTACACGAACACGATCTTCTCCCAACCCAAACATGCTCACCCATGAATATCTTCTCCTTCTTTCCTTTTCCTTCTCTTTTGTCAGGTGAAAACACTCTTCTTTGCCAAGTCATAAACTGAACTCAAGTGTTCATACATGCTGTATTTCTATGCAGGTACACAATTTATCCTAAATTATAAAACTGGAAAAGCTCTGAAAATTGAACATTCTTTTCCATAGATGTTGTCTGTACACCAAAGCTCACGTTTGGTGCCGAACTTGACCTGACACCATCCATGCTCAACCAAGGTTGTCTCATTCACTTTCACTGCACTTTTCCAGGCTTTGCAGAGTTATTATTTTGAGGTAGCCTTGGCTCAAACCATGCCACGCAGTTGGTTCTTAGTCTTCTACTAGTCAGACATGTGCAGAACGGAAATAAATAATAAGCTCTAGGTGAGACTCAAATTCGCATCCCTTCAATTTCAGCAAACCTGCCTATGTTTGACTCTACCAATTGAGCGATTGATGAGTTTAAGGGTTTGATTTGATCTTCTGCCAGCTGTAAGAGCTCTAGTAGCTCAATCAGTAGAGCAGATGACATACATAAGCAGGCTTCCTGAGGTAGTTCATGTAAGTAAGTAAGATGCAAGTTCAAGTCTCGCCTAGAGCCTATTCTCTGTTTCCAATCTGATGGTCTGAGTAGCGATGAAAACCAACTAAAATTAAGATAAAAGAAATACGAATAAAAAATTAATAATGTTTGACAATGCTTCATCAAATAAAGATAGGCCAAACAAAAAACAGTTCAAAAGATATTGAATCAAAAATTGCAAAGTGAAGACTAAAAAAGAAAAGGAAAATAAAAATGTAGGACAAATAGAGATTAGAAATAAAAGTGTAATAAGAAATGAAAATAAATTAACACATGAAAAAATGTATATTCATACTCACATGCTATTATAGATTTTCAAGAATAAGACAGAGAGCATGAAAAAGAATATATGTGGTGGTTGGGAAATCAGAATATGTCTACTCTGAGGTAAGTGGGGGTTACCAACCTCACTTATGTAGTATTGGAAAAAGGGCCCTTAAATTTGTGGCCAGCAGTCCATCGCTATGCCAGAGAAGGATATGAAGAATAAATTAAAAAGAAATGGAAATAAGAATAGAGTAAAGAAAATGAAAGAAAATGAAAGAAAAGAAGAAGAATTAGAGAAAATAATGGGCAAAGTTTAGCTAAAGACAGAGATGAGATTGGAATGAAAAATGAGAAGAATTAAGAAAAAATGCAGAAAAGATGAAAAATAAAATCAAGAAGTGGATAAATCGGGGAAAAAATGAGAAGAAAATTATAACAATGTGAATAATGGAAGAAAAAAAAATGAAACACTGTAAATATAAAAAAGATAATAAAAGAGAGATAAAGAAAATAAATTGAGAAAGATTAAGAGCTATAACAAAATTATATTAAAAAACATCACCAAAAATCAAAGACGAAAACCAAAATGAAGCAAAAGATGTGGTTGCCAAAAAAAACAGAGGAACAAAGCATTTGTAATGGCCATCTTGCTTATTTGTTTGAAAGCATCTCATTTAAAATCTGACAACTGCGATGATTGTCTCCGCTTCATCACATGCCTTTTCAGTCTCTGATCACTTAACAGTGAAATAGAAATGGAAAGCTTCACTCCAGATCCAATCAAGTAAAATAAAAAAAGATGTAAATAAAAAAGAAAGTAAAAATAAAGTTGTATCAAAATTTTCCTGCTTGTTGGAATATGGATGGCTCAGTGGATAGAACACTGAATTAGAGATCATGTTCAATAACCTTGGCAAAGGAATAGCTTAGCTGAAAGAGCAAGGTCCAGATATCATAGGATAGATTGGTTCAATTTCAATTCTCTGCAGCAACTCGATATGAACTTGAAATAATATTTTTCAATGTTCTGAAATTTGGAGAAGAACTGTAGATACAATATTGGAGCAGATATTATATGGTCAAAATGGTTTAATTCCAAAGTTTATTAAATTGCTTGGTGAACAGATTAATGGACTGGAGATTATAAGGCCTACTTTGAATTTCTGAATAAATAAAATTAATGAATAACTCATTTACATTAGTTCATGAATTATTCTGACTAGTATTCTCATCTTTGTTGTTTTCATTATTGTTATGTGAATTTTTGTTTTCCAGTATTACTATTAATGCTGATACTACTATAAATATAGTTAGTGTGTAGCTGAGATTGTGATTACTTAGTT
Source organism: Architeuthis dux (assembly GCA_006491835.1). Taxonomy (NCBI): domain Eukaryota; kingdom Metazoa; phylum Mollusca; class Cephalopoda; order Oegopsida; family Architeuthidae; genus Architeuthis; species Architeuthis dux. The sequence goes on along the minus strand of VCCN01007040.1, from coordinate 1,969,185 downwards.
AAGTGAATTCCTTTGTATTGAGACTAGTGACTTTCTTGTAGTATAAAGCTTACAAGTAGGAATAGTTAAGCAAACCTTTTTCGATTATGTTTTGGCCAGTGTGTTCTCCAAACTTCAGTTGTTCAATTCAATGACAAAATAAAAAAGTTATGTCATTAAAATGATGTTGAGATCAATATTCAATAATTATGACTTACTGGTTCATTCAGACTAATATCCTCATCCTTGTTATTTTTAGCATAACATTTCATCTGGTTTGATCTCCGGCTTTCACCAGGTGAATGTCACATTTGGTTCACTTCAAGAGACTTTTGGGCAGAACCATTTGTTACACTCACAGGGGTGTGATGCTTTATTTAATTCCTTGTTTTGGTCATAGGTTGTGTTTTTTTTTCTGTGACTGAATTCATACCATTCTTTAAATGTAATCACACAATTTTTGGAGATGAAATCATCTCCTCATAGAACTTACTCAACATCGGTTCAATAAAACAGTGAACTGCTCAGACAAGCAGTTGAACTCCCATCTTCAAAGGCCAAACAGAACTGCCTGGCTGCCTGGCTATGTATGTATGTATGTGTTAGGTGTACAGGTCACACCAATGGAGCTAGAAGACTGAAAATTTAAACATTTACTCCTTGTCTAGGAAAAACGTTTTTTTGTTTTTTGAAAATTCTCCACAAAATAAGTTTTAGGTAGGCTTCAATTTACAATGTAAGTTTATGCTAAATTGTGTCTGGCAGTGTTTATGCTCGTTTTTTGAAAATCCGGACTTTTTAATGATGAAACAAAAAGCAAGAGAAATAACATTCATTGATCCGCCCTTTTTCCAATGTTTCAATCATCCCAACACGGCATGCTACCAAAAGACATTGGTCATGTGTTGGTTACTATTGAGTGACTAACCAGTTCTGCTATTCAGTTATACATTTTTTTAAAATTTTCCACTTATACTTGAAGTTTTTTTCTCACCAATTGGCGAATATGATGTCTGAAAAAGCTGCTCACATACCTTGCTCAGTCGATTCCATAAGTAGACCGAGCATCGATATAAGCATATTTGGGAATCTTTAATTACAAAAGCTCTTTGTGGGTATGACCCTATAAAGGTCACCTGGTCCAAGGGAAGCAACCCCGGAACATACTGCGAAAACAGGAATAACATTTTTTTTAAAAAGAAGCACGGATGTGATGTGTCAGGTAAAATACAACAAGGAGCATACATTCCAGGAAGTAATTCCACATTCCAGAACAAAGAATACCCAAAGAAGGCTGGAGGGTACATGGCCAAAACGTGAAAAAATGAGCCCTGCTATACCACATACAATGATACCTGAGGCATATTATTCAAACTGCAGTGTCAATGGTTATCAGTTTTGTTAAGTGAACACTAACATTAATGATCACGTCTTTACAATTTTGAAACATCTGTAACAGTTATAATTTGGCAGACAAAATTAACAAGGTTTTATGTCACATTAACTAAAGGATGTATGTAACACTGAATTAGAGAGAACAAAAGTTTAGTTGTAAACTGTATGCTGTTATTCGGCATGATCAACATGTCTTTACTTGGCAGGGGTGAGTGAAGATTCATGTTATCTTGGTAGTGTGCAATTATAGGTATTTGTGGTTAATATACTTTTATGCAGATGTTCATAGTGGGATGAAAAATAATAAACCCACCTTGAATAAAAAAAATACGGTTGCTTGAAGCTCATGCAAGGATTTACACTCGAAAATACAAAAGGCTTTTTGCACTGAAATTTTTTATTCTTGTTTACAATTGGGAAAATTTCTCAAATCTCGACTGATTTTTCTGAAATTTGGCAAACCTCAGGAATTGAAAAATGGTAAGTTACAGTCAATCTGATTGTTTGTTTACATTTTATATGTAAATAACCGTATGTCAACATGCAAAAAATATTGAACTTTGAACTGCAGAACCAATTAGAATGAAAATTGTAATACCCGTTCTTGGGCACGTAATTACTAAAAATATATAATGTTTTTAAGAATGTTATGGTTTGAATGAAAACAAATCGTGTATCTCAGAGTTAACAGTCCTAATAAACAACTAATTGCCACTCTCTCTCTATTTCAACCATTTTCTGTCGGGGACTGTTATACTTTTAAGACTGTTTGTGTTTAGAAAGAAGTAGACTGGATTGAACTTAACTATTCAGCGCAACTTTCAAATTATTATATCTACCTTTATTACTCTCTCTCATGGGTGCACACACATTTGTATAACTTTTAAATTACGTTAGCTACCTTTATTATTTCTCTTGCTTACCTTTCAGTGCAGGGCCTTGTTGTATAAATGTACACATCATATCTCAGTATATTTGTGTAGCTTACATGGAACCTTTGAAAGCGAATAACTTCAGTAATGTGTACAGAGATGTACAGGAAGAGAAAGAAATCAGTTGAACTATTATCAGGCAGCGGAGCCACTAAAGAGATGGAGAAAATGATTGGTAATTAAAAAAATAAACTGCAAGGCAAAAGTACCAAGATGAACAGACTCGCAAATAGACAGATGGTCAGACAGATCAATAAACTAAAATTGACTGACTGACAGACATATTCATTGTGTTTTGGGAAAAAGTCATATCTGTACACTTATTTTTCATCAGTTTTGTTCAAGTTATCTTAGTACATGATTTTTTTTTTCCTACTGCACCGAAATGTCTTGTACATAAGCAAAACAGGTTCAAAGAAAAGAAATGGGAAAATAGGGAGGGAAAAAAAATTAGGATGAATATGTAGGACACAAAATCAGAAAAATATTTTTGGATGACCAAAAGGCTTTACTGGTGACAGCCCAGTTGTCAAAGCACTGAACCTGGAAATGTAAGATCTAGGGTTCAAACACTTATTTTCTGTTAAGAACAACTCAAAAAGAAACTCTCAAGTTAAAAGCTGACATAAAAGATGCTCTTTAACTTCTGGACAATTGTCAGTAGCAAATTGCTGATCTTATAGTGTTTTGAAATAAATAAGAACTAGCATTCCAAGGGAAATTATGAATCACTGCCACCCATATATGCTTCTATTTATCTCGTAAATTAAGCAGTGGTGGTGGTAAAATTATATTCCCTTGATGAAAATACTACCAATATGGTTTGAACTATAAATTCATGTTTAAAAAAAACCAGGTCAGGTTAGTCACTCAATAGAAACCATCATGTGACCAACGTCTTTAAGCAGTGTGCCGTCTTGTGGGTGATCAATTAAAAAATTGAAAAAAGGTATGATCAATGAATAAGTTACTTCTCTTGCCTTTTGTTGGGCAGGTGATCACTAAAATGTCCAAATTTTCAAAAAAATAAGCATGAAAGCTGCCAGATACAAACTATTATAAATTTAACCCCCTACTAAAAACTTATTTTGGGGGGATTTTTCAAAAAGCAAAAAAAGCAATTCCCTTACTCATTGAGGAGAGTGTTTGTGCAAAATTTCAAGTTTCTACTATGAATGGTTAGGGATGCTAAAAGTCCTGATATATAGATACATAAATAGATACATATATATAAATGTCTAAACACATGAATAACCTAAACCCAGGAAAAGTGTTTAAACCGGTTTGTTGTGGGTAGCAGTGATTAATAACAGCAACAACAATAACAATTACATACATTACAGATGAGATATATGTGAAAGGTTGTTTCTTCTCAACCTCCAGGTGACCAATGTCTTTTGGTAGTATGTTGTGTTGGGGGTGATCAATTAAATAATTGGGAAAAGGGGTAATCAATGAATAAGTTCCTTCTCTTGCCCTTTTCTGGACAGTAAAAAGTCCAAAATTTAAAAAAACAAACGTGAACACTGCTGGGCACAAACTAAAGGACCAATTTAGCATAAACTTACATTGAAAATTGAATCCCCCCTCTAAAAGCCTATTGGTGGGGGGGATTTCAAAAGAAAAAAAACATTTTCCTCATTGGGAGGAGTGTGTGTACAAAATCTCTACTATGAGCAATTAGTGCTGGGCGAAGTCCAAATACATAGATAGATAGATAGATAGATATAAATATCAGAACACAGGAATAACCTAAACCCAACAACAGTTTTTAAACCAGTGTTGTGGGTAGCAGTGATTAAAATGCAGAGTGACGTAAAAAGTTATCGGCACGGAAAATGGAATTCGCAAGCTGAGATTGAGTTTCACTTTGCACTAATACTCTTTGGAAACGCATGAATCTTTTTTCTGTCCAGCTATGGCTAAATAGCTGGGCAGTTGGAGCCCTTTAGCCATGTAAAAGCAGTATACCTAAGAGAAGGTTACTTTGAAGGAAAAAAACAGGTATCCCACTGGTTTAAATAATGTTGCTGGGTTTAGGTGATTTAAGTGTTCTGACATTTATATATTTCTATCTATCTATATATCCAGATTTTGCCCAGCCCTAACTGTTTATAGTAGAAACTTGAAATGTTGCTCACATATTCACTCTTCAATGAGTAGGGAAAATGATTTTTTTTGTTTTTTGAAAATTCCCCTCCAAAATAGGTTAAATTTTCAATGTAAGCTTATGCTAAATTGGTCACTTAGTTTGTGTCCATGCTTATTTAAACATTTTTTTTACTGCCAACAAAATGCAAGGCAAATAACTTATTCATTGATCACACCTTTTTTCCAATTTTTTAATTGATTACCCACAACATGACATGCTGACAAAAGACATTGGTCACCTGGAGGTTGAGAAAAACACCTTTTCACATATATATCACCTGTTATGCATGTCATTGTTATTGTTGCCTGTATCTTCTCATTCTCTCTCTTATCCCTTCCAATCTTTGTTGCCAGTCAATGATTTTATCTAAATGTTATACAAACATAGATTAGATTCATATGCAAAAAGTAAACTACCTAACTTTATTTTCTGCCCTCCCTTTCTTACCCTCTTATTAAACTGACTAACATCCCTTTCTCCCCTTCTCTCTCCTGACCTCTTCAGTAAACTACTGGAATTTCTTTTCTCCCCTGTTTATTTCTAAATAAAATAAGTAGTATTTTAAATGAAATAAATCATATTTTGATTTATATAATCTATATTATATTATATCACCATTTAGCTATTTCCATGCAGTAGAACCTCATCATTTCCAATCTGATATTATCACCATTTAGCTATTTTCATGCAGTAAGTCCTCATCATTTTAAGTCCAATGTTATAATCATTGAGCTATTCCCATGCAGTAGAACCTCATCATTTTCAATCTGATATTATCACCATTTAGCTATTCCAATGCAGTAAGTCCTCATCATTTTCATTCCAATGTTATAATCATTGATCTATCCCATGCAGTACGTCCTCACCCTTTTCAGTCCAATTTTATAACGATTGAGCTATTTCCTTGCAGTAAGAACTCATCATTTTCATTATAATGCTATAGCCATTGGGATATTCCCATGCAGTAGAACCTCATCATTTTCAATCCGATATTATCACCATTTAGCTATTCCCATGCAGTAAGTCCTCACCATTTTCAATCCAATGTTATAGTGATTGAGCTATTTCCTTGTGGTAGGACTGCATTATTTTATGTCGAATGTTATAACTATTGCGCTATTCCCATGTAGTAAGACCTCATCATTTTCTGTCAAATGTGATTATTTTATTTAAAATATTATCTATTTTTCTGTTTTTTATTTTTATTAGATGAAATCATTATTGTTTTAATATTTTTTTATGTCATTTTAATTTATTGGTTTTTATGGCAACTTTTCGGTCTGCCATAAAAAGCAACTAATAAAATTAAGATGAAGGTAAAAACTAGTCATAAAAAATTTTAAATGGTGATTATCTATTTTATTTAAAATATTATAATCCTTAGACTAAAACTGTCATCAAAACTGTCAACATAGGTTTCTTTAATTTACAAGTGGGTTTGGCAGGCTGTGAATAAAACTGGCCAGATAGTATAGAGAATATACATTTTCATAGTGAATACTAAGTAAGAAGGAAAAGACTTAGATTAAGAAAGTATTCAATGTTTTAAGGATCCATTTTGTATCAGTTTAAGTTTGTAATGTAAAGGATAGAGGAATTTCTAAAACGGATTATTTAAAGTGACAGCTTTAGAAAAGAGTAAGGAGGCACGGATGGCCTATGGGTTACCAGCACAGAAAATAGAATCAGTGAACCAAGTTCAAACTCCAGCAGAGATACATAGTTCACTTCCCACTAATGCTCCCAGCTGTGAGTAAATAGCAGGTCAGACTGGGCTCTTCAGCCTTGGTTGGTAACCAGTCTAGGAGGCAGACAACTCTGAATTCTCAACTGGGAAAGTTCGACAACATCGTGAGAGACTGGAAACGGACAGAGTAGGAAACATGTAGGAATGTATTGTTAACAGGGCCTAGCAAGCAGGAAGTGGATTATAATAAATTGCTCAAGTGAAATAAAGGAGAATAAAAGAAACTTACAGATGAAGAAATATCACGACCACCATCTCGATGATAAATAAATATAAGTGGACTGGTAGATATAGATAGAGAGTTGTGTTGCATGTGTTTGTGTGAATTATCACTGGGATTGTAAAAAAAAAATTAGAATGATATAAAATAATTGTACTAAAACCGTGGCAAGCGGAGAGTGCCAAAACAACCAAAACCAAAATATATAGGGAACACTGAGGATCAGTCGACTGAGATGCCTTCAAATTAGCCACTAATAATGGCAATAGTATTCCAAGTGAAGTGTTCATTAAAATGTCACAATTCACAAAACATACATTTTTTGTTTTGACAGTGCCAATCTTTGTTGATTTTTCACTGTGCAAATTGGGATAATATTTTATTATGTAGCACTGAGGATACACTTGTCTGTGATCACAAATTGTGCAAGTTGTGTCGGTTTATTCACTATGTTTTATATATATATATATATACATACACATATAAATATGTAGCTTTTTTTCTCACTTTGGTATCATTATTATTGAATTATGTGCAGAAATCTGTCAATCTAACTATGTTCAACTTAGGAAACAAGAGGATAAAATAAAAATAAAAAATGTAATGACAGGTATGTTTAGTCACTCAATAGAAATCATCATGTGACCAATGTCTTTTGGCATCATGCTGTGTTGGGAGTGATCAATAAAAACATTGGAAAAAGGGTGATCAATGAATATGTTACTTCTCCATATTTTGCATCACTAAAACGTCTGAATTTTCAAAAAACAAGCATGAATGCTGCTGGACACAAACTAAGGGATCGATTTAGCATAAACTTACATTGCAAATTGAACCCCTCACTAAAGAGCTATTTTGTGGCGACATTTAAAATAAACCTTTTTCCTAAACATAAGGAGTAAATGTGTACATTTTCAGCACTCTAGCTCCATTGGTGCGGCCTGAATGCATGATGTATACATAGATAACCTGCCAACCAGACTCACTTGTAAACTAAAGAAACCTATGCTGTCAGTTTTTGTGACAATATTGGTTGACGGTTTCTAATAAGCAAAATGGAATATAAATAATAGTCGGGAATTTATTAACTCTTTAACATTCTTGGTTTCATAATAAATACAGCTAAGTGCCTATTAAATAAATAAGCTAACAATATATTAAACAAAAAGTAATAAAATTAAAAGACTAAGTTATAATTAAGAATAATAAAGAAAGATACAGAAGAAATAATATATGTTAAAAACGTGTGGAATGAAAACAATTGAAACTACAATGAAATTATTGAAACAAATATAAAAATAAAAGTAATGAATATAATAATGAATTGTTAAACAACATATAACATTGGAGAAGGAAAATAAATGGATAAAAAATGAACGAAATTGGCAACAGTGTATATTGCATTTGCTTAAATTGAGTTGAATTAAACAAACAGAAATGTACAAACATAAGCACAAAAATAAGTACAAAACTATTGAATAAATGGATAATATGAAGTAATGAAAATAGAAATGATAATTAAAATGAATTGAGTAAGAGAAAGAAAATGAAGTAAAATGTGCAGCTAAATGAAATGTCAAAGGAGTAAATATAAATTATCAATCCCAATAATCCGCAGATACAAAACTGAATGTGTGCGTGTGTGTGTGTATA
>VCCN01007040.1:1943728-1954383 GCA_006491835.1 Architeuthis dux | reverse complement strand
TACAGTTGTATGAATAATACTTACTTTTTAGTAAATTTAGTTTTTTGTTGAATGCAGCCCACTAGAGACTTTACAGAGGTTTGATGTTGCCCTCGGGATAAAAATTTTCCCACCCTGATCTAAGAGAAGGCTACTCTGATATAAAACCTGCAGCTTGGACATTCTTTCCTGCCAAGCTACTGAGGAAGGGCACCAAGCTTAAAGATTGGACTAGGTGTGTGCAACCTAATCACCACTTTGATCAACCAGTGATGATGAGAGCAGTGTTCTACTTTGAACCTTGCATGTGTGGAATAGGCCAACAAATATCAATAAACCATAGCCCATTTTATTTTCAATAGTACAACCTGGTTTTGAATTGATATTTACTTGTGCTTATACTTTATACCAACACATGCTTGTATTTTACTTAGAAACTATTCCAGGGTGAAATTCAAGCAAAAAAACTCACCAAATTATGAAATCAATATTGACGTTAGTGATCACTACATCAACTAGTCTAGTGATCAAGAAATTTTAATTTTGATAAATTTTCTCGATTTTGATAATTACATTTATCAGTTTTGATAATCACATTTCTTGATTTTGATAATTATATTCATCAATTTTGATGAATATATTTATCGATTTTGATAATTACATTTCTCAAATTTGATAATTATATTTCTCAATTTTATTAATTATATTTATCAATTTTGATATTTATTGATTTTGATAATTATATTTTGAATGGAAAATATTCAACATTCAGAAGAATTAACTGATATATATTTCAATATTTATGGATTGAACTCATGACGTTATAGCAAAGACAATAAAAACAAGGAAACTGGTCTGAAAGTATATCAATGTATCACAGTAACAACACCTTGTTTAAAAGATTTATGTGAACATTTTGTTCACAATTTTGATAACAATTCTCTATTCTGCCATTTGCATTTCTTAATTTTGATAATTACGTTACTAAAGTTTGATAATTATATTTATTGCTTTTGATAAATACATTTATTGATTTTGATAATTCCATTCATCAATTAATTATTTTGATAATTATATTGATTTTGATAATTGTATTGATTGATTTTATAATTATATTTATCGATTTTGATGAACAAATTATATTTATCTATTAGAAATGTCAACCAAAACTGCCACCAAAACTGTCAACATAGGTTTCTTCAGATTTTAAGCTAGTCTGGCTGGCTATGTATGTACAGGTTGCACGAATGGAGTGAGAGGGCTGAAATCTTCAACATTTACAACTCATTATGTCTAGAAAAAAACATTTTTTGTTTTTTTCAAAATTCCCCATAATAGGTTTTTAGTGTGGTTTTCAATTTGCAATATAAGTTTATGCTAAATTGATCCCCTAGTTTGTGTCCAGCAGCATTGACGCTTGTTTTTTGTGATCACTTCCCAAGAAAAAGCAAGTGAAGTAACTTATTTATTGATCACCCCTTCCACCAATTGTTTAATTGATCATCCCCCAACATGGTATGCTGCTAAAATACATTGGACATGTGATGGTTTCTATTGAGTGGCTAACCAGACCCATTTCTTATAAATCTTGAGTCACATATTGAACTTCTTTTAGCTTAAAGCTTATTCCAATCTTTAGAATGTCCTATTTTGGGTGGAGATTATTGTAATTACTTTTCTCACTAACATCTTTTAATTTTTTTCCAAATTCTCGTTTCAAAACGATATTTGATTTCATTATTATATAAATACTAAACAAATCTGCAACAAAACGGATCTTTCACCATTAACTTCTGAATTGTCATTCACAGAAATTAATTCCTATATTGAATTTCTTTCTGGTCTATATTTAACTGACATAGTATGAACCTTCAACAGAAAACACATTCCTGTTTTCTTCCAGAAATTAATTTTATGGAAATAACAACAGTTACTACTATTATTAACCGACACTATTGTATCTTAGTTTTTCTTTTATTCTAAAGGTCCCCATATCCACTATTATTAAATTTGCAAATAACTTGATTGAAGCAGCTTTATTCACATAACAAGAACCCAAGAAGGAGTTTTCTTTTTGCTATTTGTATTGCTCAAAATACACAATAGTTGTTATCAATTCAAAATGTTTATTTCACTTTGTCATGTCTTCTACTAAATGTCATCTTTACAATAACCGGTGACTCTAAAGATAACTGAAACAATGTTTATCTCGTTTAGATGTCGTTGGGTTTTCTTTTTAATTCCCATTGACAAGTACAGATAGTTTTTTCAATGGTTCGGCTTTTTATCCTTTTCTCCAATTTTTCTCTTTTTTTTTTACTATTCTCATAGCAATCATTTGGAATGTCAATTCAAATTATAGATTCATGACTTTTTTTGTTGATGACACTGACAAACTTATTATGTTCAATTGTCAGAAGTTATATGGATGTAGGTGTTTTCATCTCTGTATGGTATATTTGTGTGTATATCTGTGCTTCTGCATGTGTTAACATATAAGTACACAGACATATTCATGCACTTATACATAACTGCAGGCAAATGCATAAACACATAAAGGAATCAACAGATTGGGATAAGTTTATATAGTTATACATAGAAAGAGGGAAAGTGAAGAATGTAAGACAGTGAGGAAAAGAGACAAACAGAAAGAGATACTTTTATGTTTGTACATTACTGACTCAGTCAGTTGATATCTCTTGTCACAATGATGATAATATTGCAATTTTATTGTTATTATTAGCATTGATACGTTTGCCTCCATGATCAGTGTTATTGTCATATATTTATATCAATTTATATAGATAGGTATGTCTACACACACACACACACATGCACACACTCACACACATGCACACACACACACACACGCACACACCCAAATATATATGAAGATATTTTTTAAGTGTCTAATGCCAATAATGTCTGGCTTGTTATGCTTAAGATGCTTGTTTGTCTGGATTGAGAATATTTTTTCATTTACCATTTTCTGCAATTACTTCAGATTAATCATGACATTCTTTGTCAAGTGCAGATGAATGAATATTCCTGGGGTACTTTGTATTTTAAAAGCACACAAATGGACTCATTGTTCAGTGAATGACCAGTGGCATAGCTAGAGATTTGGAGGCCCAGGGGTCTTGGCTCCTTGAGTGGCCCTGTCCAACATTTAGTGAGATTTGATAAAAAAGGAAAATTTATATTAAATAGACATGCGCTATCACTTAATTGATGAAGAACAACCACAAATAGCACCCATCCTACACCCCCTCAGTTGCACCTCTGTGGATGTTGCTTTATTTCAATAAACATGACTGAATATTTGACTTGGAAAGGATAGAAAACTGATCAAGTAAACAAAAGTTTTAATAACAAAACAACAGAAATTCCATTCACTTGTGAGTAATTTAATATCTTGTAACTCTAAGAGATAGAAAAAGATCAACATGGATCAGAGGTAGGACTAGAGTGAAGGATATTATACAACTAATTAAGCAGCAAAAGTGGAGATTTGTTGGTCACCTAGCAAGAAGAGATGACAATAGATGGGGAAAAGACTAACCGACTGGGGCCCATGGGACAGTAAACACAGTAGAAAAAGACCAGGTACAAGATGGAGAGATGAGATAGTATAGTTTGCCGGTAAGATGCGGCAGAGGTCAGCACAATCTAGGTTGTCATGGAAGGAGATGAGAATGGCCTTTGTCCAGCAATGGACCTATAACAGCTGATAAGCATGATGATGATGATTTCTAGAAATAAACTTTTTTTTTGTTTTTTTGAAAATTCCACCTTAAGTTTAATCAAGTTTATGCTGAATATGGTCCCATAGTTTGTGTTCGGCAGCATTCATGCTTTTTTGTAAAAATTTTGAACTTTTAGTGATCACTGCCCAACAAAAGGTGAGAGAAGAAACGTTGGTCATGTGATGGTTTCTATTGAGCGACTTACCAGACCCATTTTGCTATTTATTCGCTAAGAGGTAAAAATAAAAAAATTAAATGTGAAATTATCTGAGGGGTTTTGATATTTTAGTTTTTGTGAGAAAACCAAAAGGAAAAAGGCATTCTATGTGTCTTCTTTGAATATTGAAGTTTCAAAATGGAAGAACAGATTACAACTAAATTGGGGTAAGAGTTACTTTTGGAATTATCTAAAATACATATGACAAAGTCAAATTTGTATTTTGGTAGATTTTTAAACTTAAGATATTGTATTTAATGTGAAAATAGCTCTTACCATATTTATTTGTGTATAATATGCACACTCATATATAATACTACATAATACACAAAAACACAAAATTACACAGTATTTAGAGATTTAAACTCTTGTGTTACACATCATCAGTTAGCTTGGACAATGGCAATAATATAATTTACATCAGTCATGTTCATAGGTGTATGAGCCAAGGGGCTGGAGAGGAGGCAAGTGCCCCCCCCTCCCAATTCAGGAAAACAGTGTAAGATTTTGGGAAAGCAGTGTAATTCTGGGTAAACCATATACATTTTCGGGCAAATCAAGCCTTTTGCCCCCCTTAACCAATGTAAATGGTTGGCTAAAAAGGGTTAATCTGGAAAAAAAAGTGTGTATTATATACGAATATATACATATATACAAAATATCTTTTTGAACTGATACACACATTTATATACCAACTATCTCTTACATAGCAAACGTTTTCTGTTTGTATTGACAAAATGATAATTACACAATTATCACAATGCTTTCTTGTGAATTAGACTATACTTTATTCTTATATAAAACTGCCAGGTTGGCATACATTTTTTCCCTGATCCCTGTAAGCTAAATGTTGAAAGAAAAGATAAGAAACCTATTTTATCAAAACTTGCTCCACTTTAGGCCTTAGTAAGCATGACCAGTGTCCACTTGGGACAGATTCTTTTCATGTCCAGCCCAGTGGCCAAAAATAAGTTCATGCTTGGAGAAGTGTCCATCCAGAGTGAGTAATGATAAAAGCTGACCAGATGACCGCATAATTTGTTTGATCTTCAGGTGCTTCTGTGAAATCAGCTGACCAGAGTAATGAAGCCAAAAGAAAAACAAACCACAAAGCTGACCAATGGAAATTTAGGAATGGAGTTTTAAAAAGATGTTTGAAGACAGTCAAGATGATTGAACCCTGAAATTGCTGGAAGTTTTTATTTTTGTTCTTAAATCATGGCTATGATATTGATAACTAGAACCAAAGTTCCTCAGTTAACCCTCTCAAGCCTAACCAATAAGATGCTTAATGCCTGAATTTTCAAAAGGGTATACAAGTCAAAAATGCATTAATGTTCATTGAATGCTTAAAGAAAACTATTCTTTTATTAAATCAAAATATTTTCATGTTTTGAAGAACCAAAATCATGATGGGATACATTTGTCCTATTAGACATTTATCTTGCGACAGAATAAAAACACACACAATTAGTCTATCTCTTCACCAACATGTCTTTCCTGTTCAGTCATTTAATGTGAACTAATATCTACATGGGTTTCCTGCTATGATGATGTCATTGTCTGTGATGTGAAAGCTGGGAGATTCTCATTTACTTTATTTTTCATGACACATACGTCCCAGTAGACTTCTAAAAGAGATCTACGGGACATATATATCCCAGCAGCTATAGAAACCTCAGGATATATATGTCCTGGGTGTCTAGAAAGGGTTCAAAAGTTTAATGGTAGATTTGATCTTCTGCCAGCCATAGGGCTCTCATAGCTCTAGCCAGAGAGATTAGGCATCCCATGGGCTTGCGAGTTTGAGTCCTGCTGAGAACTTATTCTTTATTTCTGATGTGCACTGTTTACTCACTACTAAAGACTAATATTTGGAGTAGTTGTGATATAAACAACTAAAATTAAGATGAAATAAATGCTAGTCAAAAATTCATAATGTTTAACTTTATGTCTACTACTACTCAGTAGTAAATAAACAACATGTCATGGAGAAATAGATGTGAAAGGATGTAGATTTAACTTTGACAGCTGGTTGGTCTCCATGGCCAAGTTGGTAAGGTACTGTCCATGTCAGATGGGGTCCCAAGGATATGGAATGCAATGGGGGCAATAAAAGGCGATAATAACAAGATAAAAGATAAATTAGTCAAAAACTAATAATGAAAATGCTTCATCTAAGGTATTCAGAGGTGTAACAAGTGTAGCAAGAGAGGACAGTTTCCTCTGGGCACAGTTGTGAAGGGCCACAAAATTTCCTCTGGCCTATAATGCCATTTAATTAATAATTATGCTCTCCCCTAGGATATAGTGCAACTGCCTATGGGCGCTATCTTTGCCCTGGGTGTTGAGAACCCTTGCTATTCCACTGAAGGTATTCGGACAACTTGATACTATTAGTCCAAATAAATGAGAGGAGAATGGAAGTGACTCGAAGCAGAGAGAAGAGTAATCTAAAACTAATTGCTGTTCAAATCAAGACGATTACATTTCTTTTTGTAAGATTTACATTGACTGCAGTATATGTAATGTGTATAATGCAGTATGTAATGGTAGTGGTGGAAATAATCCACAAAAGAAATAAAAGGGTATCTTAATGCTGACAGAAAATGTAATTAAATATGTTGCTCAAAGTTCTGAGATAAAATAATCATTATTCAAGACAAGGATCCTTATCTTTGTCATTTTGATCATTATTTGACAACTTTCCTTACGTGTTTGTGACATTTGGCAATCTTCAAAGAACTTAGAAAAGAATCCCTTAATTTAGTAGTAATTTTATCTTAAATTTTCTATTATCAGATGAAGCATTGTCAATAATTATTGATTTTTGACTAGTATTTCTTTCATCTTAATTTCAGTTGCTTTTCATCTCAACTACTCAGACCGTTATCTTATGATGACCATTAGATTGAGGAGCCTGTCTTGGCACAGCATCTGCTCTACTGCTTGAGCTACAAAAGCCAATGGTTGCAAATCTAACCATATAGCCGTTTTCCTTATTTTCCCCGAAAGCTGTTTACTAAGTTTGACTGTTTGAGTAGGTTCAATGAAAAGCAACTAGTCAAAAATAATAATAGTAATCCGTCAACTTGTTTATAATTTTCTTTGTGTTAACTTTTTCCAGTATTCCAATTAGATTGATCCACAGATCTGAGTGAAACACAGAGGCGTAGCTGAGGGAAGTTTTATAAATAGTAGTTCACCTACTGCATTTCTACTGACAAATCTCTCTAAATGTTGGAGGCGGGGGGGTTCAAGGAGACAAACCCCACCGGGCCCCCAAATCTCTAGCTACGCTTCTGGTGACACATGCCACAAGTCCAAATAATTAATGGAAATTGAAATATAGAGGGAGCCCAGATTTCATTTTGCAAATATATGATTCATTAAGAGAAGGAAAAAAATCCTTCTTTTTTGGTTTTGCAAGAGATATCACTATTTTAAAGCATTCATTGATAATTTAGGATCTTGATAGCTAAAGTAAGATGTGAAATCTTTTTAAGAATTCAGACAAGGTAATTTTCTTATAGATGGAAGCTGACAGTCTGTTAGAAGGAGAAAAATCATTAACAGCTTTCCATCTGCATGAGAAAAAAATGATTAATCCAGTCAGATGGAAAGGTTTTCCTAAGGGTATTGTTCTTATATATTTTCATCAAAGAATAAATAATGTCATTTTCCATCTAATCAAAATTGCACACTCTCCACAATGAAGCCTTTTCAAATCAATCTTTTGATGACAAGTTCATGTAAAGTGCAACAAAGCACATTATTGTTTATTTTGAAGTAAAACAATGTTAAAACAGAGGAAAATAACCCTAGTGAGTGTTTCATGTTTATTTTCATGGAATCTTTCAGAAATGTTTCATATTTGATATCCCTCAGATATCTCATGTGGAAGGTTTATTCAGTACCGAATTACAGGTACAACAATGATTTTCTGGAAACAAATGGTCCGATACCTCTTTTAATCTGGACACCTCAGTTTCTCATCGCTCTTAGACTACTACACTGAGTGGCCAAAGGTCAAAGCATATGAAACAACTTTGCCTTGATATGTTTAACAAAATAATAAAGAATGATAAATTTCAAGTGACCAGGCTGTTACCCCCTTTAACACCTCAAGTTTATGCAAATGTCAGTTGTAAAATAACCAGAAATCCTGACAGTCCTCCTCTTCTTACTAATTAAATATTATATGTGCATAATCAGTGGGTCAGAGGTGTATCATTGAATTATTATTACATAACCTCCATTGGTCTGGCAAAATGGATAATCTGGTACACACCTGGAACCAATGATGCTGGAAAATCAGTATTTTACCTGTATTTTGATTAAATCATTTGTAATTAGTATTATATTAACTGTTTAACTAAACTTACCGTACATTTGAAGCTTTATATTGTGACTTCTCAGAATGACAACTAAGTAGACACAGCTCATAATGTTCTTATTGTAAGCATTCAAATCAGAAGACCAACACAATTAAATTGATATTTCATGAGATATACTAAATTATTAAAAAACAACTGCCACTTTATCATCCTAATGATGATTATATTAAAAATCTAACCAAATAAAAGTACTAATAACTTTTAGTAACAGTCTGTTTTTCATTTTACTAATTATTTACCTAATGATTCAAGTAACCGAACAGGTAAGAGGAAGAATCATTCTTTTCCGTTGCTCAATCTGATGGTCCCAGCTTCAGTTAAATATTTCTAAACTATTCATCCTAAACTAAAGATTTCAAGGTAATATTGTATCTAAAATTGAATATTCTTCAATTAGTTTTATAATTTATAATTTTGTTGGAATAATCATGGGTTGCATTTTAGCCATTAGAATACAGTTATGAAAACAGCATTGTCTATAAAAAGTATCTGAAAATTGGCGAGACTAGGTTTCACTCATTATATGTTTGTGAAGGAACTCATTGCTTACATTTATATATATATATATATATATATATATATATATATATAAACATATATATATATGCATGCATGTTTGGTTAAATATGACAGACAAGGAAAACCGTTTCACCTTTTTTGTTAATCTTTCTTGTTTACGCACCAGAGAACGTATGTCCAGATCCAATGTATATGAATATTGTCCAAATGATATATTAGGGTGAGCACTTTCAATTGTACGTTCAGCCATTTTGAGATTGTTAAAACTGTAATGTTATTGTTTTGCACTGTTCTAATAGTGTCCAAATTAAATTGGGCATGAGCCATTGGTGGCGTCACAGATGCATTCTTTGTTGGGAGGGAGTTTCGGTTGTTTAGTTATTGAATACATTTAAAACTACCTGTCCATGGCCAGAAGAGATTTTGTTGAGGATTGGGTTTTTTAATTTTATTATGAGTGCTTCCAGTATTGTATATATATATAACCCCTATTTCTGTTGTCATTCATCTTTAGATGATATAATCTGGGTATTTTTAAAACTTACAGTAAGTTTTCTAAACAAAACAACAAAGGTAATAGCATTAAAACACAGAAGTCCAAACTTGCATACACATACAAACACATACCAGTGCATTTACACATATCTTTATAAATATTCATGTACTGACACATGTTTTTATATATATGCAATCTTGAATATATGTATGTGAATTCATAAGGACAAGTGGGTCCTTACGAATGACAGGCTGGGTAGTAGGGGTGGGTGATGATATAATGCTAAGAATCGCACTTTAGAGAGAAGGGCTTGAACGTCTTTGGGAAAATCCTGCTAGGGCATTGGATAATGTCTTCTTTGCTGCCATGCCCACAAACGAGGGGTCAGTCTTTTTGGGAAATGAAAGGAAACAAAAAACAAACCCTAAACTGGTGCCATCAATCATCAAATACACTTTTGCAAACTCCAAAAATGTCAATGCCTCTTCACTTGTAGAACCCTTTAAGCAAGACTGAAAACGAAAAAAAACAAAAACATAAGATACAAAAAGCAATTCTTTACTTTCTTATGCTTCTTGTTATTTTGTAATTTTTTTCTCAAATTCTTCTTTCTTTGATTTTTGTATACTTTATATCTCGATTCTAGTTTTCGTTCTTGTTTTTTTCTTCCTCCTTTTTATTTATTTTTTTAATTCATTTCTTTTTCTATGTCAGAGTTCTCACTTTTGATATTTTTTCCTGTTTCTTTGTTTTTTATTTTTTAAATCTTTTTCTTCTTATTATTCACTGACCAAACCACTAAACAAACATATACAGTGCGTGCGTATGTGCGTGAATCCGGAGTCAGAGAAATAGACACAAGTTTGAAGGGTATTTTCTTATGCTTTTATCTTTTATCTTCAATTGCCGAGAAGGAAGCTGAGGAAGAAAGAGTAAAATGAGAATCAGAATTTTTATCTTTTATTCTTCATCTTACCTTCTATTTGCCACTCTTCATCTATGTGCATATGTGTGCGTGCGCGTATGTGTTATTAGTATCTCTATGTGCACATATGTCCATGTACATTATCACACTATACAAACGCATACATATAAGGTTACACCAGCTTATCTATCTACCTACCAACCTACAAAAAGGCTATTTGATATATGTGTGCTTGCATATATATTATGCGTATGTGTGTCTTGGCTCTGAGTTTGTATGTGTGTGTGCATACACATGTTATGAGTATATCTTCATGCATGTATGTTAATGTGCTTGCATATATGTTATGAGTATGTGTGTGCATGCTTGTGTTATG
>VCCN01007040.1:1833794-1849285 GCA_006491835.1 Architeuthis dux | reverse complement strand
ATATATATATATATAGGTTTCTGCAGTTTTTAAGTTGGTCTAGCTGGCTATGTGTTACATATACAGGCTGCACTAATGGAGCTAGATGGCTGAAAATTTTACTCCTTATTATGTCTACAAAAAAATTCTTTTTTTAAAAAATTCGGCCTCTAAATAGGGTTTTAGTGGGGGTGTTCAACTAGCAACCCAGTTTGTGTGATGCTGTATTCATGCTTATTTTTTGAAAATACAGTTTTTTTTAGTGATTACTGCCCAACAAAAGGTGAGAGAAGTAACTTATTCATTGGTCACTCCCATTTCCAATTTTTTTTTATTGATCACCACCCTACACGCAATGCTGCCAAATAAAAAATATATATTCATGTATACACACATTTTTTAATACACACTTATGAGGTCCTTCTGGTAAACAGCCATTTCATTTTAAAGAAGAAAAAAACCCTCTCAGGACAATGCCATGTTAGCCCCATTCAAAGCACACCTTATCCTTATGATCTCACATGCATCCCAGCGTCTCTTCAAAACAGTTTTCAAAACAGCCTGGCAAGTCCTCTTTTGGGATCACCATCATCTGCCTCATCGCATTCTCCATAATCTTGTCCATGGTGTGAAATTTCCACCCTTTCAACAGCAGTTTTGGATTTGGTAAAACCAGAAGTCACAGGAAACCAAATCCAGACTATTATAGTCTGGATTTGAAAAATGACAGACCTGGGTGATGCAATATTTTTGTCAAAAACCTTGCACAAGACGTGAGGAATGGATCATTTATTATGAACGCAACAGTCACACAGTACACAAGCTCACTCAATGGCATCTCATGCATTGAGCAACCACACGGGAGAGTGTATGTTCACGCATGCACAGTAAGGTCCCCTTTGATTGGTTGCCAAGTTACATTAAAGCTGCAATACTGGTTCACGAGATATTCAAAATGGCTGGATAATTTTCAGACAGATGTTGTATACAATACCAAAAAGTGTAGTTGCACTGTAAGAAAGGTTGTATACATAAATGTTTAAAGATAGACATTACTTAACTTAATCACCAAATATTTCTCAGACAGGGATGGAAATTATATTTATGATGCATGAAAGTCAGCTTTAGGTATTTTCTAGGCATGGCTTATTAAGGATATTGGAACCATTTTGAGTTCAAGTAATGGTCAATTTGCAAATGTCCACCTTTTGTGGAATCAATATTATATCATTTTTTTCCAAAATAACATGGCCCAGTATTGGTTTTTACAAGATTTGATTGATTTAAATAAATCTCAATTCAATTTTTCCCCTGTTACTGCTAGACCATAATAATTACTAAAGATTTAGCTAAAAGTAATTATCAATGATTAAGTTCTAACTTTTGACTGTAAATGAATTTTATCATAATTAATTATTAAGTTCTTACATAATTGATGGTAGAACATTCATTAGTCAATGGTGAAATAATTTTGGTTTAGTTATTTTTAATCTTACTTAAAAATCATTATTAATAATTTTTTGCTACTATTTACCATCATTTTAGTTGTTGTTGATTTTTTATCGCAACTAAACTCAGGCCGGTTTCCCTTCAGCAGTAAGTAAATAAATTAACAGCACGGATCAGAATAAAGAATAAGTTCCAGCTGAAAATCAGACTCACAGCCACCTATGCCGGAGGGTGACTCACTTAATGTCATTATATTGGAAATGTATCAGAAATAATTGTCAGAGGCAATCAGTCTGTGACAATTGTGTTGATGTCTCTTGATAAAAAAAAACATAACAATTAGGCATTTTAAAAATTTGCAGTCAAGTTAAAATTAAATTAAATTTAAAGTCTGGAACACTTTTTAGAGGAGAATAAAAAAATTACTATCTATTCATTGATATTCCTCCAAACCAACACTGTTGTTAGTTATTTTCTACAGTTTTGAGAAGGGTCATTAATATTCAAATGGTTCTTCGGAAAGACACAGAAACACCCAGGCCCTGTGCTATAAGGGTTATCCCCTTTAAACATAATTTCTGTTTAACACATCACACTCTGATTTTATACCTGAAGAAGGCCGAAGAATGTATCAGCTGAAACGTTGTGTTTACAACACAAATAACAAGAAGGAGTTTGATTGCCCGAAGAACCATTTGAATACTGTTGTTAGTCTTTGTTTATTACAGCAGGCACATTGTATCCGCTTTAATGTTACTGCTACAAGTCACGTATTCTGGCCTATAATAAAGTCTCTCAGCTGCCACACTAAGGCTATTTAATTTCAGAAGTAGGTATTAGGCAGTGTGTTGTTTGGCCAACATACAGTAGAGGATGTGAGTGTGTATAGATGATGCTGACAATAACAAAGATGATGATGCTGGTGCTATCACAAAATCTAAAATAAATTGAAGACTGCAATCCACTGAATCAATATTCACTTTGGCCAAAAGGAAGTTCATTTTAAGATATTTTCAGGTCTTATTGTTTAAAATTTAACCAAACAAAATCAACTACTATGGTCCTAAAATCAGGTTGTTCAAAACATTTGTTCAGTTTAATGAGTAAAACAAAATAAAATTCTTTTTATTTTCGACATTAACTTTATTATTCAAATGGTTCTTCTTGTTATTTGCGTTGTAAACATGATGTTTCGACCAATCCATTCTTCGGCCTTCTTCAGTTGTAAAATCTGAGTGTGGTTAAACAGAAGTTATGTTTAAAGGGGATAACCCTTATAGCACAGGGCCCAGGTGTTTCTTACACCTGAAGGAAGCCAAAGAATGGATCAGCTGAAACGTTGTGTTTGCAACACAAATAACAAGGAGTTCAATCGTCTAAAGAACCATTTGAATATTAATGATGCTTCTCAAAACTATAGAAAATACATAACTTTATTGAACAACATATTTACTGTTTTGTTGCACAATGTTCTGCCATCTTTCAGACAATTTCATAATTCCATCCTCCCAGAACTTTTTATCTTTCTCAGCAAACAATTGTTCTAGGTACCTTTTGCAATCTTCCAAGGAATTGAATTCTTTTTTTCATTTAGAGAATTCTGTAAAGACCAGATAAATAGTAATCCGAATGTATAAAATCTAGTGAATATTATGAAAATTCTTTAGTCAAAGTGTAACAATTTTTGCTTGTCACCAAAGAAATATGTGGTTTAGATTTGCAATGGCAGAGTTTGAACTTGGCTCATCGAGTCCATTCTCTGAGCCGTTATCCGCTCAGCAACACTGCACCTTTGAAATGTGGAAAAAATGATAAAAATACTGAGACAAGAAATCCAAGAAAATAAAAGAATGAGAAATGCAGAAAATGATGACCAAAGAGAAATGTAATTTTTTAAAAAAAGATGAAAAGTAAAGAGTAAATTATATAAGGGATGAGAAGAAGAAGAAAGAGAATGAAGAAAAAGAGACAGAAAAGAAAAAAGGGAGAGGGAGATAAGTCAGGATAAGATACAGAGAAAATAGAGCAGGAAAAAGTAAAGAGAGAAATATATAAGATAGAAAATGAAAATCAAGCAACATGATGAAAAGAAAAACGGAAGAAAAGAGCTGACATGGGGAAAAAGATCAGGAGAAGATTAAAAAGCGGTGTGAGGGGGATAAGAAAAAGTGAAAAGAGAAAAGAAATTAGCAAAGAGAAAAATAAAGAGAGACAAAATGAGAAATAAAAAGTTAGAAAATAAAGAAAGACAAGCCTGGCTGCTCCAGAGTCAAACTCTGCTCCTACTTCTACTTCCTTGCGTAATTCTACTATACATTTCGGAGACATGCAAGACTTGTCAGTTTAGCGCAGGTGGTATCACACCCGACTAGAAATCACCTGATCGCGAGTTCAAATCTCGATAGTGAAATGCTGATTTTATATGTCAGTTTACTCCCCTATTTTTGTTGAGGATTGTTCTTGTTCTTATTACATAGGAAAGTAAAGTCAACTCCAGTCTTGGATTGGAGTTTGACAAAAAGAGCTGAGTGGACAACAGATCAGAGGCTTGGCTAGAGATCTGGGGGATTTGTGCCCTTGAGTGGCCCCTCCAATATTTAGTGAGATTTGTGAGTAGAAATGCAGTGTGAACTACTAATCTTAAAGCTTTTAGGGGCCCCTCCATTGGGGACCCGGGGGGGGGGGCATTTTCAAATAGCCCCCCATCTCACCTTAGCTATGCCTCTGCAACAGATATGCAATAATAATAATACAGTAAAGAAAAAAGTTCAGAAAAGAAGTATGGAGAGCTAGAAAGGATAAAAGTGAGAAAAAAATCTATGTGTCTCACAAGATGAAAAAAAGTAAGTTTAGTTATACATTTTTACCCCATTATTCTTCATTTTTTAACCCAGTTCTTTTTCCATAGTTAATAAAAAAAAGTGTATATGCTGGAATATATTTGATAGAAATGCATTTTTGAATAATTTGTGTTTATTTTCTTTTGTAATTTCTATTCTCTTTTTTTCTCTCCTTCTTTCCCTGAAGGGAAAAAATTACTTCAGTTACTACAGGTCTTTATATTTACATTTAAAAGGGACTTTTTTTTTCTCAATTATTTATTTGCTTCTTTTATTCTAGTCACTAATCATATATTATCCTTCTTTTTTTTTAAAATTTTGTTTCCTTTTGCAGAATGTCCTCCCCACAATTGTGAGATTATTTTCTAAGATTAACTGTGGGATAATTTATCTGTTCATTTAATTTTTTTTCTCAGCTGACTATATCCACTTACATTTTTATTTCTGTGGGTGAAAATCTTGGGTCTTATTTCTAGTGCAATCCTTTTTAACTTACATCCTAACTGCAATAAATAAAGATTTTTATCAACAGGTTTGCTGCCTCTATGCCTTTATAAATGCACACACGCGTACACACATACACACACACACACTCACATGTACACACATGCGCACTCACATGTATACACACGTGCGCACACGTAAAACAATGCATGTGGCCAAATGTCATTTTCTATGCTCTTTGATTACCTAAAAGGAAACACTCTTTAAGCAACAGCTAGTCATTATTAATTATACTCTAATTCACTCAGACTAGTGTCCTCATTTTGGTGTCCTCATCTTGGTGTCCATTGAACATTTGAACATTGAACATTTATTTTAGTGTGAAAAAAAGTATACAATTTGTATATACATACACACATCATAACAATCATATTTGCACAATATCTATAGCCTTAAACCTTTACGGTGGTGTAATAAACATCACAATTCTTCTTAAAATCATTTACGTCTCTACATATTCCGGTAATCTATTCCAAAGTCTTTTGCTAAAAAAGAATGTTCTGATATTCAATCTACATAATTCTACCATATATGTGTGGCCTCTCAATTCCTTGTACTCCCTTCTAGTAAAAGTACATCAGGGTTTACTATTTCAAAACCATGCATAATCTTAAACACTTCTATTAAGTCTCCCCGATCTCTCCTATTTTCTAATGATGTTAAACTCATACTTTTTATTCCGGTACTAACTTAGTTGCTCATCTCTGGACTTTTTCTGAAAGATTTGTATATATCATTTTTTTTTTAACAGAGTTTACTTTCACTCTCCTTGTTTTCAAATGTTTTTAAATATAAAATATATCAATTTATTTGAGGAATTTGATATGTAATCAATGTTCCCTCTAATCTTTTTGTATTCGGTGTGTGCAAAAATCTTATGTTGTGCAAATATTCTTCCTGTGACAAAAGTATATGTGCACTTTTGAATTCGACAATTTTTTCAATGAAAACACAGTAAGCCATCTACAGAATTTGAAATCTTTTGTGCACACATTAATTCCCTTTGTGTGCTGTTTGCAAAATGTGTGCGCATGTACACGCACACAGCTTAGAGGGAACTACGAGTGTAATGTAAATAAAACTTTCCCTCAAAAAATATTGTGCCTTTGACTCACTAGCAAATTATTATTTCTGATTGCTACTTTTTAAAATCATCTACTGAATGAAAATACTGATCACTGTGAGCAAGTGATAGAGTGCTCACCCCCAGTTCAGTAGGCTGTGGTTCAATCCTCCACCGAGTCATACCAAATACTTTTTTAAAAAATGGTACTCAATGCCTCTCCGATAAGCAGTCAATACAAGGACCCTGATTGAGTGCCTCTCCCCAAGGCTATGGGGTTATGGTCAAAATCATGTCGGATACACCAGTTCTAGTAAGATCACCCAAGTTAAGCAACGTTGAGTCTGGTCAGTATCTAGATGAATGACCATTGGGGAACCCCAAGGAGAACAAAGCTTCAACAGGCCTGGCAAGCTGGAAGTGGGTTTTACTAACAATTGGCCATGTGTACCTAACCCTGCGACACTGAATGAAAAATAAAAGCAAGAATAAATAAAAAAAACTAATGACCTTAGCAAATTAAATATGCTAAACAAAAAAAAGTTCTGAATCCAGCAAGAGTAAGATGGCAGTCGAAAAACATGTTTTTATAAGAAATGAGAAAGAAACAAATTTGGGGGAAAAAATGCTGGGTACATGATATCAGCACCTTTACCTTTCTTCATTATTTCATTATAGTGCTTTTCCTATTTAGAGCACAGAACTCTCAAAAGGTCTAGGTACAGCTGTATAATTTATACATGTTATACCAGCCAATTTCAACCTTCTATTGGTTATGGCTCCCTTCAGAGCTCTTCTCAGGTTCCTTGCCCCCCTATCAAATGGGGATACAACACAAACAGATGGACAGATATTAATTTAATATTATTTCAGTTTATGCCCTCCATCAAATGTGCCATGTGACACATTTTTGCATCATTGTCATTTTTTACCAAAAAAACAGTCTATGAATTGTGGAATGGAAGCACGTGTGCATCAGAGGCAATACACAATATGCTATTAGACATGTATGTGCATCTTGTGGCAGTAAATGTGTTAAAATCTACCTCTGACCAGTATATCTGATAGGAGAACCATTGCAATGGCAATAACTCTCAAACTTGAATCATCTGTTCATTTCATACTATAATCTAGCCATTATCAACAGGTGCCATATGCCCCCCTCGGGGGCCCTAGCATAATTGAAGGGGCCCATAGTCTGAAATAATAATAAATGAATTTCTGACTATCTGTTTGAGTTGTATCCCTGTTTGACAGGAGGCTTCGGAACCTAAGAAGAACTCTTGGTGCTATGACCAAAAAAGAGTTGCGAATGCTAAATGATGAATGTATTGCGACATTGGGACATCCTCTTCCAAGCATATGTAAGCAGTTAGGTAAATTACAGAATGATTATTTGGGAGTTGAGATAAGAGAAAAAACAAAGATGGGATGTTAGTAAGAGTAAACACAAAATAAGTATCTGCAAGAGTTCAGTAATATTTACATAAATATCTTTAAGCTGATAAAATCATTTGTTTTAATCACAATTCATATAGTTTGTAAGCTGGAATACATCCATTTTGTAATGATATTCTGGTTTAATAATAACCTGGGTGGCATTTGTAATTTCTTTTACTGTTGGTAAAAGTAATCATTATCATCATTGCTCCAGTCCCATGAGTTGGTGTTTTCAAAATAATTAGAAGTGAAGACAAAAGTATGAAGGTTTTATGTAAAGAATGAAAATGTGAAAGAAAGAGAGAACTAAAGAAGGAAATAGTGCTTGGAAGAAAAGAAAAAGTCTGTAAGAAGGAAGAGAGGGAAAAGAGAAAAAAAGTATGCGATAGTGAAAAAGGAAGACATGAATGAAAGAGAGACAAACAAAGAATGAATGAAAAACAAGAAAAAATAAAGATGAAGATTGAATGAAAAACCAAAAGAAATGAAGACAATGATAGAAACAAGTGGAAAGAAAAACAGAGAAGAAAAAAAGAAATTAATTGGTAATAAACAAAAAGATATAAAGAGAAAAATATAAATCAAGTAAAAAAGAATTGGCCAAAGTGAGCAATTAAAAATGACAGATAGGAAAATGGAATTATGAGCAGAAGAGTAAAACGAGTAAGTTTTAGAACAAATTAGAGAGAGGATAAAAGGGGAAAAAATGGAGCCAATTTCCACTTATTTATTATATCATAATTTCTTTTTTTAAGAACACGATGATAAGCTAGACCTATGTTCAAGTAATTAGATTATTTTTTCTCTTGGTGATGCAGATGCAATATTTTCATTGTTTTCAGCTGGTCACTGTGTACAAAATTGACAAAAGAAAAAATGTTGTGGCAGCCATTTTTGGTCAAATCAGAGAAAGCAAAATATGAAACAAGTATTTTTATCTGTAAAAGAAATTGTTTCTTGGTCAACAGAGGTCAAACTATTTAATACACAAAGCTTTCTTTTTAATCATTGATCTCTTGCTTGTATTTCTTATCTCTTCTTCTTTAGCATTTTTCTTTCACTCTCCTTCTTTGAATTATTGTTTGCCCCTATCTTCTTATTTTTCATTCTATCCTCATCTTGTCTCCTTTTCTCCCTTCTTTAAATCTTTCACTGTTTCCTTGTTTCTTTTTCCTCTTTCCTTCATTTTTCATTTTCTCTGTCCTTCTTATACACTTATCTATCCTTCCTATATGTCACAACTCACCATTCCTTTTTTCTTTTCTTACCTCTTTGCTTTCCTTCTATCTCCATCTACTTATTCTCCTTTTTTCGCACTGCACCATGGGGCAATTGTTGATAAGCTTGTCTTGTAGACAATTGCAACTGAGTAGTGAGTTCAATCCTTACTGGGTACAGTGTGCCAAAACTAAGCTAAGCTTCGTAAACAACTTACTATTCTTTTTAATCCTTCCTTTCCTTTTTCAAAAAGCTCCTTCCTTCCCAGGTGTTCTTGTTTTGAACTCTTTTCCCTTCATTTTTCTATTTCACTTTTTCATTCTTTATAATCTTTTTCTGTGCCTTCCCCCTCTCTTCCTGCTCTATTATTTTTGAAAATTGTCTCCTCCTTGGTTTTCCACTTATTTCCTTCCTACTTATCCCACTGCTTCTGCAACTCATTCTCTTGAAATTTTTCTGTTCTTTAACTTTCATCTCTTTGACTTTGAGTTCCTTCTTCTTCTTTCCCCTTTCATCTGGCTCCTGCTGACTCCTCTCTTCCCAACATGTTCTGCAGTTAAAATCAAAGCATGAAAAAATATAACAAAACATTTTTAAAAAAGCAATGAAACAATAAAGAATCATAAAATATCATAAACTATACCCTACCAAAGCTTGCCCTCTCTTGGATTATTTTCATTTTTATAATATTTACGTTTTGTGTTGACCTTATAGGTCACTATGAGGGTCATGACATACTTTTGCCAGTTTATGGATCTGGAACCATCAGAGTCAGTGGACCAGTTCTGTCTTACTCATTTTGTGTGGTATTCTTTATTTTCTTGATGGGTTAAAGAAGAAGAAGGGGAAGAAAGTGAAACAATAAAGAAGAAATTGGTAAAGAAGAAGAAGCGGAAGAAAGTGAAACAATGGAGAAGAAATTGGTAAAGAAGAAGAGGAAGACAATAAAAAGAAGGACAGATTAAGGAAAGAACATTAGAAAATAAGGATAAAATGAAGAACACGATTTCCAGGAGAATGTTTGTTTGTTTATTTTGGAATTGGTTTTCTTTCAATGTTGATTAAACCATCTGCATCCATTTCAGACAATCTGTTGCACATGTATTTTGATTTATGCTTGTTTCATATCTTTAGCAGCAGCAATGACAGCAAGGGTAGCAGAGGTGGAACAGAAGCAGAAGGAACAAAGCAACAATGGGCAGCCATCTTGTTTGAGTCATTTTTTTGCTCCTTCTTCTTAGCATCCCAATCCCTTCCACTGCCCGGATCCAAATCAGCTGCCCATCTTCCACCAATAATGCAACTAAACTTTTACTTACATACTTTCTTATATATGCATTTGAAGGAGATATTTAACTGACAAGTAAGTAAAGATAATATCTTATTTATTTTTTATTACACTTCATGTCTTTGGTCTTATCTTAGATGTTTTAGTGCTGCTTTTTTCGCAAATTCTTTATAATATTTTTATCATATACTAATTTCAGATCTCAAGTTGTATATGAAATGGTATTTATACCTTTTTCAACCATCGTATTGAATGGCTTATAAAACTCTACTTATTTTAACAGGGAATATTGAGAAAAAGAGCAATCCATTGAATTTTCCTCATTTATCACCAAGTTCTTTAAGTCCACCTGAAGTTCTGGTCAATATGGGGCTGGACAATAAATGTTACACTTACCTTTTAAGCCATTTTTGGGTGAAAAAATGGCAGGCTTTCATGGCGTCTAAAATGGTAATTCAGAATTTGGCATTCACCTGTTTGTATACTAACATTTTTCTCACAAAAAGAGTAAGCTTATAATCAGCCTACTATTTGTCACTCATAATACACAAAACATACATATTTATTCATGAATAAATTTACAAGGCTGAGAGGTATATACTTATCCCCAAAGGATATCAAATATCAATTAAGGTAACCAAAAGAATCAGATGTGTTTTTGTACCTCATACCAGCATATTATTAAAGATCATTTAAAGTCCCTAGTATTAAAATAATAAGTCAAAGCTTTGCTTCTATAAGATATTTTAGACAAACCATTCTCTGCGGTTTTTTGTTGGCCCTGGCCCCCTTAATAGTTCTTCTCATGTTCCAGGACCCCTTGTCAAACTGAGATACAACATGCACAGATAGACAGAAATTAATTCATCATTATTTCAGTCTATGGCCTCCTTTAAATGTACTAGGACCCCGAGTGGGGGCATATGGCCCCAGTTGAGAATGGGTGTTTCATACTAAGGTGGGAGACTATTTGATATGTACTTTTTTGCTTTATGACAATAGATTCTCTGCTTGGATTTCTCATTAGCTGAAAAAGATTAGCTGTTTATACTGCATTATCATAAAAATACAAATGTATAGGCTTCATCATCCCTTCTATTTTATAAATTTGTTTTGGTCTATTCTTTCCTTGTGGATCTTAACAAGAAAGTAAACAGGTCTGTTTAGTCACTCAATAGAAACCATTTTGTTGGGCAGTGATCACTAAAAAAAGTCTGAATTTTCAAAAAAAACATATGGACATAAACTAGGGATCAATTTATCATAAACTTACATTGCAAACTGAACCCCCCTCTAAAAAAAGTATTTAGTTAGGAAATTTTGAAAAAACAAAAAAACGTTTTTTCTAGACATAATAATGTGTAAATATTTTAATTTTCAGCCCTCTAGGTCCATTGGTACGGCCTGTACACGTGATACATACATACATAGCCAGCCAGCCAGACCAACTTGAAAACTGAAGAAACCTATGTTAACAGTTTTGTGACAGTTTTGGCTGAAGGTTTCTAATAATGATCTCCAAAGCACCTTTAAACTGTACATTGCCAAAGTAATAAGATTGAATATTTACTAATTGACAACTTCAAATGCCTTTGACATTTGTACTCTAACTAAGAGGCAGAGAATTGCATTGGTGGTCATAACTCCCAATATGCTATCCTTAATATCAAATTGTACAAGTCATATTAAATCAAGGAAGGAAAGGTCAAAACTAAGCCAGGAAAAGTTCATCACTTATTATGCAATATTGTATTTGTTAAATTTATGATATCCATATTGTATTGATAACGACATTATGTTCAGAATTAGTGAGTTAATATTTATAACTGTCTAGTTTTTGTATATATTGTTGCTACTGCTTTCCAGTTAGGTATCCTTATAACAAATAAGTTGACATACTTGAACTAACAGTACCTTAGGAGAAAAGATACACAAAAAACTCACTGAAAAGATCCATATATAAAAATGACGGTATTATTTACATAAAGATCAGCACTTCTGCCTAGGATCAGAGTATCTGTGTGCTCTGCCTAGGATCAGAGTGCAGTATCAGTGTACTCAATGAAAAGTGTTGCTTACACAAATATGGATACACATTGCATTTGATATTTTTCATAAAACTCTCAGCTTGTTTTTACATTTATTCTAAAACCATTAAGTAATAAGCATGGATGAGAAAAAAAAGAATAGGTTTCGAACGAGATTTGAACACCTATCTCTTATCCTCGGAAGCCTGTTAGACCTCGGCAGTGCCTTACTGATAAGGTTACAAAAGCTAACCAGTTAAAAATACCTGAATCTTATAACTCTCAGTCCAGTGTTTGAACCCCTGGGTAATATTTCTCAGACAAACAATCTCATGCACTGAATCCAAGAAAATAAAAGTAAAAATCAGTGCATGATGGATTGAATGAAGAACAGGTGAAAGGATTGGATGTATGATTTAATGGAAGGAAAGGTGTAAAACAAAATGAAAGTGGATAGCCAAATGAAATATTCACTGAAGGCTTTGAAAGGCAGTAAAAAACTGAATCAAAAAGCAGTAAAATGATTGGATGAAAGAATTGGAAAATGACTAAATGGAAAGGATGGAAGAATGATTTTAATGTAAGAATGGATGCTGGACTAAATTAAAGACATGGAAGTCAGTGATCAAATGAAATATGTTGTGAACGATGAATGAAAGAGTGACAGAAAAACTGAATGAAAATGTATTAAAATGATTGGATAAAAAAAGAGGAAATGTATTTAAAACAAATGGTTAAGTGATTGAAGGTAAGGAAGGATTTCTTTTATTTCAAATCCAGAGGCACACATGCTTGGTAAATTATATATTTCAAAGAATGAAATTTTCATGAAAGAATAAGTAGAACTTGGAATGTATGACTGAATTAGATTGGGATTGAAAAATTGGATGAAAAAAATAATCAATAAATAATTTACAAAAAGAGGTGCAGGTGGCCTAATGGTTAGCAGCACGGAATATGGAATGGGCGAAATGAGTTCAAACTGAGTTTCAAATATAAAAGTATTCACACCACTTTTTATTAAATTTGACTAGTTTTTACCGTCATCCTAATTTTAGTTGTGTTTATACAACTTATTAATTCGGGCCACTATTTCTATGGTAATGAGTAACAACGCAATTGGAAATAAAGAGTAAGCCTTCAGTGAGAATCGAACACACACCCTCATTGCCTGATGGAGACTAGTTTATGCCTAGCTGCTTTAACCAATTGTCCACAAAGACTTCATGGATTAGCAGAAGCTGATTTACACTTATAAACTACAACCATGTGCCATATTTATGTTGTTTTACATATGAGACCTATTGATTTATAAAAGTATTCATTCTTTGAATATCTCAAGAACCAGTTGCGTGACCTTGATGTAACTTTGCAACCAATCAGAAGGGTCTCACTGTGCATGTGTGAACAGACACTCTCCTGTGGGGTTACTCAGTTGGTAGTAATATTCCATTGAATGAGCTTGTGTATTGTGTGACTGTTGCATTCACAATGACCAAGCCTGCCCATTTTTCACATTTTGTGCAGGGGATTTTGGAACAACATCACATCACCCACATCTGTGAGCCCCCCTCACCCCCAGTCTAGATTTAGCTCCCCGCTACTTTTGTTTTTTTACCATAAGATTTCTCCTGTCCTGTAGGGTTACTCAGTTGGTAGTGATATGCCATCGAGTGAGCTTGTGTACTGTGTGACTGTTGCATTCACAATGACCAGGCCTGCCCATCATTCACATCTTGTGCAGGGTTTTTTGGAACAACATTGCATCACACATGTCTGTCTGCCCCCCTACAATCTAGATTTAGCTCCCTGCTACTTTTGGCTTTTTGCCAAAGGATTTAAGACTAGGGGCGAGATTAAGGAGAACGTGATGAGGCAGCTGATTGCAATCCCAAAAGAGGACTTTGCAGACGGTTTTGAAAAGTGGAAGGGACGCTGGGATAAGTATGTGAGGTCTCATGGGGAGTACTTTGAAGGAAACTAAGGTGCCATTGCCCTAGGTAGGCTATTTTTTGTTAATATTAAATGGCTGGATACTTCTCGAAAGATCTCATAATAAATGAATTCAATGAAAAATTGTACAAATATTGAAAGAATCAATCGCTGAATGACGAGTTTGTTGGAAAAGCTAGATGAGCGAGGATATTAATGATTGAACAGAATAGACCTGAATGACAATATAGTAAATTCGTTTGCATTGCACACTAGAACTGATGCTTAATTATAACTATGAAATCAAATTCCTCTGATAGTAGAATGCAAAGAAGTAAGCATGAAAAAATAAAATGATCTGAATAGGCATATAACTGAATGTAAGACAGTATCAGTGTTTTAATGAAATAATCAGTGAATTACTCAATCCTTGCTGGAAATAATGTGATATTTACAAGTGAATAAATAATAGAGTGAATAAAAGCACTGATTACAAGCAATTGAATTTACAGGATATAAATGTAAGATTCATAATCTTTTTCAGTTTCAGAATTTCTAGCTTCAATATCAAATTGATAACCAACTGCTTTTTCTAACCATCAACGGCAGAGGATCCGTGGCAATAGGAGGTACAGTTTGGTTTTAGAACAGTGGTTTTTAACCTTTTTGCTCCGTGCCCCACTTCGACAACACATAAAATTTGATGTCCCCTATATCATAAAAATATATCTTTGAATACTGACAAACTTTTCTTTTAACTCTTAAATTTATAAACTGTTTGAAACGGCTTGTAATTGACAGCAGATCTTTTCAATGAATAGCATAAATAAATAGTGGAACTCTTCTGTGAATTGAATAAAAAAATTCACCAAAGTGGTCAAAGCGAAATAAGTTTGATCAGAAGTTATTTTCCCAGAAATTGACAATCTATTTTTTTATATGAATTCAAGAGTTAAAGTAGATAAATATCTGTAAAAAAACAAATTCTTTGTAAAAGAAAATACTGACATATAAAATTTAGGGCACTTATTAAAATTTCAGTAATTTCTTTATTGTATGAAGTTTAGTAACAACAATTCAATTACTCCATCGTTTTTATACCTCACAAAGTTAATGAGTTAAGTATTAGTTATTACGGAATCTATAGTATAGTAATTATTAGTATTGTCTAATTAGGAATTAATCATCTCAGTTTTGAGCCACAAAACACTTTTCATTCTTCATACCTAAATTCCAAAGTAACTACAATATATTCAAATTACCCCTTTGTGGGACGTGCACCCCATGTTCAGAATCAGTGTTTTAAAGTATGAACAAAGATTAAAAAGTCAAAAGTTTCACTTCAGATGCTGGTTTAATGAGACTCATTAATCATATACTGTAATGGGTTGTTGGATTTTGGAACATAGTTTCAAGAGATCAGAACAAGGTACATTGATAAGGTGGAAAATGGATCAAAGTGGAATTTGTTAGGGTAAAAAAAGTGAAATAAAATGAGGAACAAAAGAAGGAATAAATCAGAAAAGAAAATGGCCGATAAATTGGTGAATGGAATATTAGAATTTTATCTACATTTTTTTTTCAAAATAATAAACTGTTGGAAGAAATAAATAAGTTTCAGTCAACTGGAAAGAGGGGGGAATGTTTCTGTCATCTTGCATCAAGAGATTTATATTTTCCTTTATAGTCAATACTGAGAGTAGAAAATCAATATTTCATATCTATATTGGATGAATGCAATTTATATATAT
>VCCN01007040.1:1776434-1791556 GCA_006491835.1 Architeuthis dux | reverse complement strand
TACAGTCCTCTTGAACTACATTGATTTACGTCCGTTACTAAATTAGTGCTTGATGCCGGTGGTTGTATGTAGTGGTATGTAGTGGTTGTTTTATTCTCTACAGTGTTTGACATTTACTTTTCCATGGTAAGTACTTAGAATTCCATGTTAGTCCTTCCATTCATACACAGCTAACATGGCAGCTAACACTGATATGGACCTGCATACTAAAAGGAAACTACAAATTAACTTAAAGATACAAAACTACTTAACAATCTTAACTAAGGTCATTGTGCAACAGATCATGAATATTTACAAAACAGACAAACAAGTAACCTACAACCCGCTCATAAAAGACACACAATACAGAAAACCCAATGAAACACCCCCTAGCATCGGCCTTTCTCTCCTGACCCACAACCAGACAAAATGCAAAAGAATTGTGGATTTTCTGTCAAATTTAAACTTAGGTTTCTCCTATGAATCTACGGTAAGTCTTGAAGAATGTATTGCAACTGGTATGCTGAGCGCATGGAACAGATTGGTGGTTTCTTTCTTCCACATTTTATTAAGAAAGGCAAGCAACCTTTCTTCACCATTGACAATGTAGACTTCCTTGGTGGACAGAATACTTTACATGGAACTATCATCGTTGCTGCAGATACAGAGTTAATGAATATAGTATTGGATATGACAGTTAGCAGAGAAAGATATTGTTGAAAGAGACATTAGAGGAGAGCAAGCATTCAAGAGTTTTGTTGCTGATAGACTTGTGATTGCCACAGCAAAGATGTCCTATCAAGAAGCTTTCACTGAAATCATTTCCAAACTGGCAAAAAGAAGCTCACTGCACAGTTAACAAGAAAGTCATAAAGCTTAGGGAAGATCGGCGGCTTCTTGTAAGGTTTCTAGTCATTCAGAAATCAAGACCAGAGTTGGTGCAGAAACTAAATGACATAATAGACACATAGGAGTTCTCTACAATCCCTAGAGCACATGATGCCATCGAGAATCAAGCAGAAGTTGAAATAAAGTGGAAACGCAAAATGATTTTCATAATTGTGGTGATTGTTCAAACCATCAAAAAAGGCACTGAAATGTCTACCTGTGCTGACTTTGCTAATTTTTCATGCATTTATGTATTCGCTCATGACAGTCCACACAATATCTCCAAAAGTTCTGAATGAATTTCAATGAAATTTTGTGGAAGGGTGGAGAATGGCTTAAAGAAAAAAAATTAATTGATTTTTGATCGAGTTAGTGTACAGTATTGGCAGAGGTATGCACACTCTGAGTGCTTTCTAGTTTTAAAAAAATATTCATTCTGTTTTGTCTTTTTATCTAATATCCCTTTGCCTCGATTTGTTTTTCCATTCCCCATAAATCCTCTTCTTTATTTTCATCAGAGCCAGCCCGAACCATAAGCAAACTGAACAGCTGCTTTGGGCCCCTTGGCCACCAGAGGACCCCCAAGAACAAACGGTGGGGGATCCCAAATCAAATTCTGCTTAGGGCCCCGTAAAGGATTCGCCCAGCCCTGTCCTTCATGCTTTCTTTTTTTTTGTTTCTAAAACAAAATAAATCATCATATATATAATAAGTGTCATGTCTGTCACACTGATAGTATCAGTAGCAGTCAGCAGCCCTCTCCTTTCCTACTCTCTTATTAAACTACCTAACTTTCATTTCTCCCCTATCCCTTCCTACCCACTTATTAAACTACCTAACTTTAGTTTCTCTCTTCTCCCTTCCTACCCTCTTATTAAACTACCAAACTTTCTTTTCCTCATCACCCTTCTTATCCTTTTATTAAACTACCCAACAATTTGTGCCTGGTCACCAAAGAATCATGTGGTCTAGTGTAATCCTGATGGAATATTATTGCTGTCTTCAATTAGGAACAGTAATTGTTCAAATCAATTGGTTGCTTTTTCAAACGATATACACATCACCTTCTTTGGATGAAGACTGGCTTTTGTTAGTGGTAGTTCATTTAGCTTGCACTACAATCTCTTGTATTCCATATTGTAAAGTATCCACTTTTCATCACCCATCACAATTTGTTTTCAAAGTAAATAGTGAATTGCAACCAGAAATATGGTCCAGTAAGCTTTTTCACTTCACTTATGTGGAAGCTACACATCAAAGCAACTAACAAAACCGAGCTGGCGCAAATGATTTTCAGTGCTTGATTTGGATATTTTGAGCACGTTAACTATCTCCTGCATTATATAAAGTTGATTATTCTCAAGTTATGTCTTCATTTGATCACCATCAACATAACTGGTCTACCCAACTGTGGAGCATAGTTCAGTGAGAAATCATTGTATGAAACTTTGGAAAGCACTTTTGACACACTCGACTATCCACAGTACCTTCTCCATAAATGACATAAACCTTTTTTGGATTTAAGTCACATTTAACCTTTCTTAAAATAAAAAAGGGATATATCTAACATATGGCTTTTTTATTGCCATCTTCAGTGTTAGAATCAGTAAATAAATAAATGCAAATTATGA
This sequence comes from Architeuthis dux, assembly GCA_006491835.1. Taxonomy (NCBI): domain Eukaryota; kingdom Metazoa; phylum Mollusca; class Cephalopoda; order Oegopsida; family Architeuthidae; genus Architeuthis; species Architeuthis dux. Next base: position 1,789,058 of record VCCN01007040.1, on the reverse strand, counting down.
CAATCAATTTTGCACACTTATATAACAGCTGTTATAAAATCAAATCCAAAGTGATCTTTTTGAATGAAATTAGTTAAAACTAAATGCTCCTAATGCTATCTAATGACAAAAGCAGAACAAACGTTTTGGCCAACCTAATATATCTATAATAATTAAATGTGTACACATATATGCTTCTGTGTGCACATGCATTATACTGAGACATGAACATGCATACACACACATAACAATATGTATGCATGTATGTATAGTTTTATGCATATACTCACACACCAATGCCTAAATTCTCACATACAGCAGGACCTACAAGTTAGGTTAGTATTAATACATAAGAAATGGAAATACACCAACATATCAAAAAGCTTATATGTAGTTATGTATATATGGATATGCATATGTGTGTTGATACATATATACAGATATATACATAATATATAGTTTGCTGGACTTGTTAGAAATTAAAATATACATACTCAAACATTCATAGACTCAAGAGGGGTTCCCAAAGAAATACAGAAGATATACCTAAGCACCATAGGTGTACAATAAACACACAAATACACCAGATAAGTATACAAAATACACAAAGTGATTGCACAAAGTAAGTTACTGTTTGTTCTGCAAAGATAAATTTCCAAACTGTCCGAACCGTGGCTTGACAGCAGCTCCCTCTGGTGCCAAACTCTGGACCTCAAACTCATTGATCTAACTTTGGCTCAATACAGTCAAGAGGTAATTCTTACCTTGTCAGGCAAATAGCTGTGGTGTTGATGGGGATTTGATGGAGATAAGGGTTACTTTCATGGACAGTAGTTATTTATATCATTTGTGTATTGTAGATTTTACAGGTTTAAGACTGGCCATCAAGACAATGCGCTTTATAAGCAGAGGCATAGCTGAGGGGGGCTATTTGGAAACACCCCCCATGAGGGGGGGGGGGTCCAAAAACATAGGCTTTGGCCGGCTCTGTTCTTCATAAATTCACCTACTGCATTTGTACTGTCCTTATACAATAACAAGGATATATTTGTACATACAGGAATTGCATAAATAATAATTCAACTGTTGGGGTTGTTTTTCACCAATTAAGTGATAGTGCATGTCTATTCATTGCAAATTTTCCTTTTTTCATTAAATCTCACTAAATATTGGAGGGGACCCCTCAAGGAACCAAGATCCCTGGGCACCCCCAAACCTCTAGCTATATCTAGCTATGACACTATGGGCTTTATAAGTTTTCTACTTCAAAGCTGTACCATTGTCATTGCATTTTTTTAGCAAGTTCTCAATACATTTTCAAAGTTACTCTGTATAATTTGGCAAAATAATGAACAGCTTTAATATTGTAATACATATGAAGATGGATCAATAAATCTGTAGCCTGACACGTAGCTATTAGCTGAATTTTTATCTGAAATGTTCACTGTATAATGTTTGATCTATGTGATCAATATTCATGATTGAATAAAGTGGATTGCCAAAGAAGGAGATTGTGTTGAAAAGCAAATATGCAAATTGCGTAAAATAAATAAATGTTTTTTTTATCATTAGGCTATGGAAATGTACCTATGTATATGTCTGTTCCTTTTTGTGTGTAGACATTTGTAAGAAATTGTATGACCATTTTGATTGATTGTGATAAAATTTTGTAGATGGACTCACAGTATAAATATATCTAGTTTGAATATTTAATTTCAGAACCTCTTTTTTTTCTGATTGGTCAAATTTCCCATTATATTTAATATATTAGTTGAATTATTTAGGTGGCTGCAGAAGTATATAAACTGTACATTTTTAATACATATTCATTATTGTTTTAAGACCAATACTGACCACTACATACAGAGGAAGCTGTTTATTTTCATCAAATTTTGAGAGAGGTTATAAAAATAGTAACAATGTATTGTTATAAATTTACATTCATTTTTATAAATTCATTGTAATTTTATTAAATTCATTGTTATAAACAACTTTACATTATAAAAAATTCATTTGAAATTTATTTTTTTATTATTTTTAATTCATTTACAATAAATAGTTTGGGAACGACTGACTGATTTTGATAATAACTGTTTTATAGCATTATCCATGATTATAATACATGGCTTCCTCTATAATCTTGGCTCTGATTCAGTCTAACTGAACCAATGTTTTTATAGTGTTTTTTTTAATTTGATTTTTCATGAGAATGATGCTGTTTTTAAAAATATTTACTAAGTTTAGCTAAGTTCATCACAGGGCTACAAGTATGAGGCACTCATTGAGCACTGAACTCACTACAGGAGTAATGTTCTGTGAGACTAGCTTGCTAAACATTGTTCCATGGCGAGGTTCCCTCATATGGCAGCTTTTTAATTTGGGAATATATTATTATTGGTCTGTATTTGTTTTATATAAAGTATTTAATATAATGTAAGTCTGTATGTTAATTAGTAATAAAACAAAAATTATTATGGTTTTGTGGTACATGCAAGGATGCACCCTGACACATTGTCAGTGATGTTCCTGAGGTCATTGGATGTTTTGGGTCTTTCAACGTCATACACTCTTGCTCAAAAGACCCGGCCAGGGTTGATCAAGCCCAGCGGCATTGGCCCAAAGATACTCCTTCTGATCCACAGCCATCTGGAGGCCCTCTCTGCAGTCCCAATGGCAGCTTTGATGGCTCTTCTTTTTGAGGCGTCATTAATACCAAGCAGAGAGTAGACTTTGCATAGTGATCGGCCAGCAAAGCCCCTACAACTCTATTAAAAATTACTACATTTTTCTTTGAAAATCATAAAAACAGAATCCAAATTTCTGTAAATTTGGCTCCATTTAGACATATGGTGAAAGAATAATTTGTGCTTGCTTAAATTAAACACTGCCTTATTTTCCTTCCCATTGCTATGATTGAATAATTGTTTTGTTTTGTTGTTTTCACTAAATATTGCCAGTGTTCTGGTTGAATGGTAAGCTAAGAAAGATTTCACAGAAATATATGCATATTGAATGAAAGGAAACCAAAATCATTGCATCAAGTGAAAAACCTAGTAAAAATGATTCAGTATTTGTTACAGATCTTGTAAAACAAAGAATAATGCAGAGTTTTCACCCTTGAATATTTTGTGTAACCTGTACAATATCTTCAGAAATAAATGGATGTGTCCTTTAGGGTATTGTTGTGATGGAGCACTCATGGGTTTCAGACCAAACTTAGTTTTCTTACTCTAAGATCCCTTGGTAAACCTTTGATTTCATGATTCCTTTGATATGGTCAAGGCCTCTAGTACCAGAGGCAGCAAAGCAGTCCTATAACATTATGGATGAAAATATATTTCTGAAAATATGTACAGGTTATACGAGAAATTCAAGCGTGCCAATAATCCTGACCGACTCTGTATACAGCCATTTTGAGTATCTCAAGAACTGGTCATGCGGCCTTGATGTAACTTGGCAACCATACTGCGCATGAACATACACTCTCCTGTGAAGTTACTCATTCTTCACATCTTTTTTTAGCAAAACATTACATCATCCAGATCTGTCATCTGCCCCCCCCCCCTTACAGTCCAAATTTGGCTCACTGCAACTGCTAACATTTCCCAAAGAGATTTCAGACTGTGGATAATATTAAGGAGAACATGACTAGCGGTCCAGAAAGAGGAGTTTACAGATCAAGGGAAGTACTTTGAAGTGGACTAAGGCACCACTGCCCTAGTTGGATATCTTTTGGTTGATATTAAATGGATAAACCTTCCAGACAGACCTTGTATTATTAATTCTTTTACTCGTTTTTCTTTATTTTATTTTTGTGTGCTTTTTAAGATGAAAGAAAAACTAGTGAAAAATTTATAATGAAAATTCTTCATCTAAGAAGTTCAGACAACTTAAAGACATATCAACAACAAAGGATTAGTCTAATTGACAAATTCACAAGGTGATTCACAATGAGATTCATTATATCAGCAAGATTTTGGGTCTTTGAATACCTGTTCCTTTGAAAAATGGAATAAAATATATCTTTCAATATACCTTCTGAAGAAATCATATGGAAATATATCACTTCAAAGATCAAGTATGAACAAAGCAAGATCACATTAAGAAAAAAAGTAGAGATAAAAAGATATTTTTAATATACTGGTGCCTATTAATATATCCCCGAGTGGATAATTTGATAAGATAAAAAAGCAAAGGCTTTTGGGTAATCCAATGCACTTAACAAATGACATCTCTGAGTGTAAAGTGATATTATAATGAAATTAATAAGAGATGATAGTCTACTAGAGCCCATTGGCTAAGGATGGAAGACAGAAGGGTAAGGTATATCAGAAGGTCAGAACTAGAGAAAAGGAACATGATCTTTTACACTATCACCAGAGGTACAGAAAAGTGTTGTTATAACTAGGGAAAATAGTCATATAGAAGTATTAGAGAACGTCAACCAAAACTGTCGCCAAAACTGTCAACATAGGTTTCTTTAGTTTTCAAGTTTGTCCAACTGGATATGTATGTAAGTATGTATCACACCTACAGGCCACACTAATAGAGCTAGAGGGCTCAAAGTTTGAACATTTACTCCTTATTAATAAGAAAAACGTTTTTTTGTGTTTTTTGAAAATACACCCCATAATAGGTTTTTAGTGGAGGTTCAATTTGCAATGTAGGTTTATGCTAAATTGATCCCTTAGTTTGTGTCTGGCAGTGTTCATGCTTGTTTTTTGAAAATTCAGACTCTTTTTAGTGATCACTGTCCAACAAAAGGTGAGAGAAGTAACTTATTCATAGATCAGCCCTTTTGCAATTTTTTGAATTGATCGCCCCCAACATGGCAGGCTGCCAAAAGACGTTGGTCACGTGATGGTTTTTATTGAGTGACTAACCAGACCTGTCTATTTATCACTGATGAACAGTTATTTACTAATCTTAGCTTAGTTTTGGCACAAGACGCCAATGCTTTATTGTTCAGTGAGATAATATCATAGATACATATGAAACAGATAGATAAATTAAAACGTTGCAAATTGAGGATTGCTATAGGCTCACTTTATATGCATTCCTCACCATTTTTGAAATGTAAAGATTTGCTTATTAATTAAATATATGCACACTAGTTATATTAGTTAAATATATGTAGGTAAATAGAAAAATTAGATACTATGAAATTATCTGCAATCAACTGATCAAAATTTTAAAAAATCAGTTGGATATAATGAAGTTTTGTACATATACACACAAATTGAATGAATGAATGGCTTCGCAAATGAAGGTTTTTGTGAAGAGTTTTCCATGGCAGTAGGATCGTAGCCTGTGCAGTGAAGTTTTAAGGTGTAGTGCGACTTGCCCAGGATCGACCCCACCCTTTAAAGCAAGGTTTTACATCCTATTTGACCACTGGAGTCTGACGAATAGGAGCAGAGCCCATAGGTTGTAGGTTTGACGGGAGTGTCCTTCTCCTGACAGATGCCCAAGCTAGCTATGAGGGTCTGCTGCTCCTTTGCGGGAATGTTCCGACTGTAAAGTTGACCCATGATTAGACCACAGGACGTGAACATTCCGTAGTTGGTAGATGCCTGAACTGGCTATAGAGTTCTACCGGCAGAGAATCAGGACATATTGGCTTCCTGCAACTTTGGTCACAGAAGCATTAAAGTCTTCACGATGACAACGTTTTGCAATGTTATCATTTATCAAACTTAACTTAGTATAGCACACGGTTAAATAGAGGGATATTGGGATAAAAAAAAAGTGTGTTACAACAATCTTCCAAATTGAATTTTTGGGCGGATCCATGGACAATTACCTTCCCAACCTCGTAGTTATATTTCCACACCACATAATATTGCCAAAAGTTCATGTCTGTTCATACGATATCTCAAAAATTTCTGAATGAATTCCAATGAAATGTTAGGGAAGGGTTGGCAATAGACTACTGAAGAAGTGCTTAAATTTTGGAGTAGATCCATGCATAATTACTCCCAATGACAATGTTGTTAGCACCCTTGAATCTTTTTGTATAACCTGTACAATATCTTCGGAAATAAATACGATAGGATAAAAATAAATTAATAAAAAATCAAAGATATGACCTGGACAGTAATATTGGCACCCTCACTTTATTTAGTTGAGCATGGGGGAAGAACCATAATGTTATGGGGGCAGCTTTGCCTCCTCTGGAGGCCTTGACTTTATCAAAGGAATCATGAAATCAAAGGATTATCAAGGGATTTTAAAGCAAAATGTGCTATCCAGTGTAAGAAAACCAGGTCTCATCCAAAGATCATGGGTGCTCCAGCACAATAAAAACCTAAAGCACACATAGAAGAAAAAGCCCACAAGAATGGTTGTTAAAAAATGATACCTTAAGCCTTTTGAGAGCATCAGTCCCATATGCAAATTGCCGTTTAGTGCCTTTTCTGAGCCTTTTCTTCAACTCCTGTTCTATGTTCATGGCATCTCAGAGGTCAGTGGCAGTTGACACAGCCTCAGCAAACCCAGTGTCTGCAGAGGGAGGTTTTGGCAGTCTCATTGAGCCTGACAACAATGTCAATCTGCATTGTACTTGACTGAAGCAGCTTGTTCACCTGTGTTCTCGGCATCTTGCTCTATGGTAGTGAGTCCTGGACTACCCAGGTGCATCCTTGGAGTCAGCTGGCAGGACCACATCCCATACAGTGAGATCCTGCAGCATGCTAAAATTCCAGCTTGTACTTCCTGCTGAGTTAGCGCCGCCTTCAATGGCTGGGACATATTTGACGCATGGAGGATGGGAGGCTGCTAAAAGAAATCTTGTACAGACCGCTGGACATTGGCACCAGGCGTGTCGGCACCTCTCACTCCGATTCCAGGACGTCTGCAAGAGAAAACTAAATGCCTGCAATATCTCTCCAGACAGCTGGGTAATGCGGGCTGAGGATCATGATGTCTGGAGACAGACTGTCTGCAAGGGCATTGCAGATACGGATGAGAGGGGTGGTTGGCTTTCAGCGGAGGGGAGAGATCGAAGGAAGCGTGCTGCAACAACCCTCGCAACCCAGGTATCTCTGTACATCTGCACCAAGTGCAACAGGGACTGCCACTCTCAAATTGGACTATACACCCACACCATGTAAGGAAGGTTGTTAGTTTCAAAACAGACCGAGAGCAAATCAGAAGGTACTAGGCATGTGATGAGAGGGGCAGGGCATCATTCATTTTATTACCTCAAGAAGTTACACATATCTTGTATTACCTTGCTTATAGTTGTCTAATGGTGCCTATTGTAATTATGAATCATGATTTTTAAAAAGAATTGTTGAGCTGCTTTGGTGCCCCTTCAGGAATGTGACGCGTTATGCACGTGCACCTAGTGGTGGTCATGCATAGCGTACACTGCAGGAATACTCCAAACATTCAAGAGCTCGAACAAATTCTAAAGGAAGAGCTGGAGGAACTACCAGCTGACAAGTGCAAGAAGCTTGTAGATGGCTGCAAGAAATGTTTGGACGCATTCATTGTTGCCAAATATCCTGTACAACCAAATATAAAGGGAGGCTGCCAATATTACTGTCCAGGCCATATTTTCGATTTCTTCTTTAAAATTACTACATATAAGTTGAAAAATAATGAGTTTTGTTACATTCTTCTTGGACATCCCATTGAAATATTCTGATGATGAAAATTTGGTAGATTTCCATATATTTCTAAAGATATTGTACAGGTTATACAAAAAAATACAAGGGTGTCAATAATCCTGAGCGGCGCTATACTTACTTACAAAATAGCCACTTATTTCCACTAACAAATTATATACTGTTATTTTGTAAGCCTAATGCTTCTGCTACTTTTTTCTTCTTTGCAATACTTCAGGTTGCAGGCAGAGCACTCCTATTACTCAGTTCCATGCATCGGTATTTCTTGTACAATGACAAGCAGCCAGCAGCCGTAAGGAATTTGCCACTGCTGGCCTACTCACAAGTTACTACATGAAATTTTGTTATTTCTATCATGTCTCAGGTTGGCAAGCTGGCTTCAGTCCCCAGGTGACTTTAATTTTACACCTGCTTGTAGTGAAGTGCTGGTATCAATCCTAATTGATCGGGGCAAGCAAACTGCCTACCTGTTATTTTCATGTCTTGATTAGCAAGCGTGTGTAGATGTTGGGCGTGTGCCAAACTGACGAGGCATTCTGATTTGGAGTTTACATTTTAGAAGACATGGCTGCAAGCAATCTATCTTTTGTTTTTGTATTGAGATTTTCCTTCAGTATTTAGTTTCTTTTATTAAACTTTTTTTTCTACAAATCTAATTTAAACCACTTGAGAATTGAGGGTGTTTTAGCACTAAACTGATTAGTTTGCTTTAAAATCATAGTTTTCTTTCTGTTTTAATATCATTTGTTATTTCCAATATCCATCTGATCTGTAATGAATTTGAACTTTGATCTAAAGCCCTTAATGACCTTGACAATCAGAGTGACCTAAATCGTGACAAAAGGATAAGAAAAATTCCAAATGCCTAAATTCATTGTTATTCATTGAGAAATGAAGCTATCATATTTGCTGGCCTTTTAGACACATTGTTTAGAAGGGTATTTGAGGGACTACAGTTCACTGCAACTTATCCAAGCTCCATAGATGTTCATATATAGTGACACAACAATTTGAACCCAGATAAGATTTTGGCTTTTCTTATCCCTGTTCACTGATTTTACTAATACTCTACCACTCAGCTTTAATCATTTTCTGCACTATCAAAGTAAATGTTAAGTAAGTATTTTGAGTTATTCCCCTTAGGCAGGAGAGTGCTTATCAACTTCTGGTAAGGGGGCACTGTTTTACGTTCTGGTGAACGAGCAGCCATATTGTTATTAGGAGATCAGTGGAGACACATGTGTGTATCATTGACCACAGTCATTGTATGAATAAAGGATCTGTGTGAGTATGTCATCTGTTTGCATGTTTAATCTGTGAATAATATGTCAGTATACAAATCTTGCACTAAATATTCCTGGTTGTAAGAACAAACACTGAATTTTGCAATTTTTAGCATAAAGTTTGTTGTGCATTAGCAAGAAGAAATGCAAGCTTTACTGACAGGATGAGGCTATTATATGTATAATGTAAATATATTGCTAATAATTTTACTATAGAAATGCATTGAAAATCAGGAAAAAAGGATTGTCAATGGTCAGGACTTAAAGCAAGCATTACTGACAGAATGTATACATGGTGCGGCTATTAAATAACAAGACTGGGCTTATGAAGGTCAAACCAAAGCAGCCTGCATGAACCACATGGTATATATTGACCACTGGGCAAGCAAAAACAACTCCGAAAGTTTCAATATGTTCGGTTTGTAAGTTTGCTGCATCACTTGAAATAGATATGTTTTCTGGTGTGTCACAAAAATGGTCAGTTTAGAAATCGAGCCACACATCAATTTCTTGTGTCACTTGAACACATGTTCACATGACATTCATTCTTCTCTATAAACTATAAATATATATATATAAATTATAGTTAGCATACAAAAAGATTTCAGTAGCTGTTTTGTTCAATTTTACTAAAGATTTCAAATTGATTTGTTGCTCGATTTTTGACTCTTTTGACTCTAGTTTTTTCAAAATACATAATAAGCACAATATTTAATAGCCACACCTTGTATATGTACGGAAAAGGAAATGTACTTTTGTGGGTCCAGAGATGTGGGACTTTTCATTAAAGCATTGTTTCCTTTAAATGTCAGCTCCTGGTTGAAGATTGAGGCAAGAACTTTTGCCATGGATGAATTTTCAAATGTCAAATTAATCAATCAATTTGTGTGTGTGTTTTTTGTTTTAAATCGATGGTTTATAGACACCGATGAAATGAATTTTCAATAATCAAATTCCAGGAAATTTCTTCCCATTATTTCCTTCCATTTTAGTGAATTACTTTAACGCAGAGGTATAGCTAGAGATTTGGGAGCTCAGGGGGCATGGCTCCTTGGGGGGCACCTCCAACTTTTAGTGAGATTTGTCAGTAGAAATGCAGTTGGTAAACTACTATTCATAAAGCTTTTTTTCAAATAGCGCCCCCACCTGCTCAGCTATGCCTCTGCTTAAATGACAACATTTCAATTAGTTTTATCCTGAATTCTTTATGGGAATGTAACGGTTTCTTAGCATCAACTGTTTGGGTACAACTTTTAGTTCACTCCACCCACTTTTTTTTCTTTTTCATTTTTTGTGTTTTTTTGTCACTTTGAATTGTGAACTTCCTGTGTGAAGTCTGTGTAAAGAGGGCTTAATAAATAAAGCTAAAAGATTCTCCATGGGGCTATGACAACTGCCTGCTTAACCTCGGGGTCATGTGTATTTATTGCTTACACAGAAATAATCTGTGACTTTGTTTAATGACCTGCAAAATCTCCCATGAATATAGACACTCTGTGGCGATTTCATGTCAATATTTGAGCGGATGCTCCCGGGGTAAATTTATGTTTTTAAGAAAGTGTGTGTGTATATATATATATATATGTGTGTGTGTGTGTGTGTGTGTGTGTGTATGTTTATGTATAAATATATATATATATACATAGATATACATTATATATTTCTCAGATTATTTATCATTTTTATTTATCTCTCTCACACACACCCGCTCTCACACGCACACACACACATATACACTCTTCTGTGCAAGTGTGTGTGTGAGAGAGAGAGAGGGGGAGAGAGAGAGAGAGAGAGAGAGAGAGAGAGAGAGAGAAAAAAGAATGATCATGTATACATATGTATAATAGGTAGATAAATGGGTGACAGATAGATACATAAAAATGGATGATAGATAAATAATCTAAGAAAGAGTAGAAGCTATGCCATTCTGTGTGTGTGACTATACAGATATATATGTAATTACTTGCAGGGTTATCAAGATTTCTCCAAGATCAAATTTCTTCCCAGATCATCTTGAATCTTTGGTCAACTAAACGTGGAATAAATAAAGTATCAACATATAAGATATAAATAAGTAAAGTCTCTACATTTCAGCATATTATTTTATCACTACAGGCGTCCTCTGAAATAACACAGTTTGCTATAGCGTGGTTCAAATATGAGGTGGACGGTTGACCCAAACATTTTTACATATATTATAACCAACTCAAAGAAAGAATCATTTCATAATTCTCTTTGAACAATTTGCTTAACCACTTTGAACCAGGATAGTTTTACTCTTTTGCAAAAATAAAATTTAATGAAAAATGTCCCTTTCCCCACTGAGTTGCCTATATATTATCAATGTCAATGTGTGATGTTATATTGGTTAAATATCTTGTCAGCCAGTCCATATATATGATAATCTATTATATATATGTATATATATATAACTATTTTGGAGTGGTATATGTATTACCCCGATTCTTTCCGTCTGTCTTTCTGTTTCTCTGTCCACACAATATCTCCATAAGTCCCCAATGAAATTTTGTGGAAGGGTGGGCATTGAGCTATGGAAGAGGTGATTAAATCTGGGGGTGGGTCCATGCACAGTTATCTCCCCTACATATTTGCTATATGTCCAGAACACTCGATATCTCTAAAAGTTCTCTATCCACATGACATCTCTAAAAGTACTGATTGAATTTCAAGGAAATTCTGCCGAAATGTTGGCAATGGGCTACAAAAGAAATAATTACATTTTGGGGTGGATCCATACACATTTACTTCCCCTACTAATCTTCTCCAACACCACATCACACAATATTTCCATTCAATTTTGATTTGGTGACAATGGCATTGGTAGAGGTATGCACTCTCTGAGTGCTTTCTAGTTTGTTTATATGCCTATACACACCCATAAATATAAACCATACACAAACACACACATATACATATAGGTCCGAGGACCAACCCATGCATCAGCCTCAAGGGCCCACCTGGCGGCCTGCAACAGATGAGAAAAATCCTAAATGTTCCTTCACTTCACTGCACACTACAATAATTATGATAATTGCATTAACATAACTAATTATTTGTGTCTATATATCATCAATAATTAGTTATCCATTAGACATATTTAATTAAATATTTTCAACCTTGACATATTGATGTTTTTAATGTGTGTGTGTGTTTGTATGTCTGTCAATGTGTGTGTATGTGTGTACAGGGCCGGCTTTAAGCCAATTGGACCAATTGCTCCCAATTGGGCCCTGACCCAAGGGGGTCCCATGCTGGGGTAATCTACTATAGTCTTGTCAAGTAAAACTGCATTCTAACAGAGCCAAACCTGTAAAGGCTTGTCATAAACCAACACAAACTTGAAAGCTAATGTTTATGTCAGCTGAATTCTTTATGACAGAATACAGATATGAGTCACTAGTCAGACATTAAGCAACGTATGCTTTGTTTTTTTTATCATTTTGGTGATGGATGCCACTTTTAATATTTTGTTTATTTTTTTATCAGGATCCTCTAGATATGAGTTTCGAAACCCCATGAAAATGCTTGAATTCCTTGCCTGCAACAACAGTTCTACTGCATTTCCAAATTTATTTATTTCTCTTCAGATTTTCTTGACAATCCCAGTGAGTGTGGCATCAGGAGAAAGGAGTTTTCCAAGCTGAAACTGATCAAAACTTAGAGATCATCAATGCAGCAAGAATGTTTGAACAGTTTGGCAATTATATCCA
>VCCN01007040.1:1736883-1747577 GCA_006491835.1 Architeuthis dux | reverse complement strand
ATCCACATACAGCGTTGTTTCGTCGTCTTACGACTCATCAGTTATATATATATAATGATGATAAAAATAGCAAAGATAATCTGTATATTTCTATAGTGAAAGAACATGGCATCAAGGTAGCAAAATAAATGTACAGGGTATCCAGAAATTATTTTTACAACTTTTAAAATCTATTAAAAATACAAATATGAAGATAACATTTTCGAGGTTTGTTGCAGAATAAAGACAAAGTAACAAAGTTTGTTTTTTACAAGCATTAGTACACTTCTACATGGGTGCTGTTAGTTGCATGCTGCACATCTAGACGATATCCAATTTACATCCAGGTACGTCGGAGCATCTCTTCATCAATGGTGGATATGGCTTGGCAGATTCTTTGCTTTGTCTTTAATGTAGCTCCACAAAAAGAAGTCCATAAGAGTTGCATCAGGTGACCTCCACGTCCATCGCTTCAGCTGATACACCGATTAAAAAATGTTTCATTGAGAAATTCACATCTTTATTCTGCAACAAACCCCCTATAATTATGTTAATATTTGTATTTTTAATAGATTTTCAAAGTTGTAAAGATAATTTATAGATACCCTGTAGTTTTTAGACAAAGTCCGAATTGTATGCATGAAGACAGAGGGCAGGAAACAAGAAGAATCATCTTCAAGGATTCCAAGAAATGGGCAAGAAATTTTTTAAAAACCCCAAAACAGGTCTAGTTAGTCACTCAATAGAAACCATCATGTGACCAACGTTTTTTGGCAGCATGCTGTGGAAGGGGTTATCAATTAAAAATTGGAAAAGGGAGTGATCAATGAATAAGTTACTCTCCCGCCTTTTGTTGGACAGTGATCACTAAAAAAAGTCAATCGTGAATGCTGCTGGACACAAACTAAGGGATCAATTTAGCATAAACTTACATCGTTACTTGATCCCACCACTAAAAACTTATTTGGGGAGGGTGGCATTTTCAAAAAACAAATAAAAGCTTTTTACTAGACATAATAAGGAGTAAATGTTTTAATTTTCAACCCTCTAGCTCTGTCAGTGTGGCCTGTACACGTGATACATGCATACATAGCCAGCCAGCCAGCCAGCAGGACCAACTTAAAAAATGAAGAAACCTATATTGACAGTTTTGGTAACAGTTTTGATTGACAGTTTTTAACATGCTTCTAGGAAGTGCAAAATCTCAAACTTCACTTAACATCTTCTTCAAGGAATTTGAAGATAAGATTCAAGTAATCTGTACATTAGCAAATCATTAAGAATGTGAATGTGAACGTGAAGCACTGAAAATGAATGAACAAAAATGATAAAAACAACTTCAATAATTGTGATAACCTCATAGAGGAGATGATAATGATTCCGAATATAGTATTACACATTCAAAGTGAAACTGATTGATTTTAGCCAATGACATTGCTTTGTTTACTGTTGCAAAGCATTATTTATCATTTTTAATTAACAGAAAGTCAATATCAACAAAAAGTTAATTCTTTGAGAATTTACTTTAGATTTTGTCAAGTTAATTGAGTTTCAAAATATCACGAAACGCTCACTGCTGCAGATTTTCAAGTCTCAAATTCATTAGAAAAATATTTAATCAAATGATTCCCAAGGAATATTTCTTGCTATTTGTTCAAACATTTTTCAATATTTTGTTTAAACCACCTTTTTTAAGAACATTTTTTTGCTTTAATTTCTTTTTTCCTCTATAATAGCACTTTTGGTATCATTTGTATACATTGATGGTATTTATTTTTTATTTTTGTGCGCCATTTGCTTTTCTAATCAACTATTTTAAATCAGTTTTGCCAGTTAATGAAGTTTGGTTTAAATCTTTTACTTTTTATATTTCTTTCTGATTTGCAATCTCTTTCTTGTAGAGTGACTGCTGAAGGAGTTAACATTAAAATCCAAAGAGATAGTACGATGGGGCAAGTAAGGGTCAGTAAATATTTTCTAGATTTTCAAGTCTTTTTTCCTCTATAAAATCATTAATAATGTGTTTTTTCCTGACAGTTTCTCTGGGCATTTGTTTTTACCAAGTAACACAAGCAACTTAACATTCTACACCCTATTTACATATATTTTCTTCAGATATTTTCTCACAGGTCTTTCAAGATACCACTCTCCTTTTAAAACAGCTATTCTCAAACAGGAGGTACTTGGCTCCCCGAGAAGGAATTTCTTGAGGGTAGGAATTTTAGCCAGAGGAGGAATTGGAGAAGAATTTCAGTTAAGGGAACGTTAGAGGAACATGTAATAGAAAGTATAATGGTAAACAAATCACTAGATAACAATTCAAATTAGGAGGGGATCGAAAAAAACAGGGATCGAAAGCCGAAGGATGTAACCGGAGACTCTGAGAACCACTGTTTTAAAACCTAATTAATTTTTAATAAAAAGATTCATCCCATTTGGTCATCTAACCAAATCCTTTCACAATTATTTTAATACACTTTTCATCATCTATATTATTCTTACTTACTTCAGAAATGTCTTTTAAAATTTTTTAGGTTTGATTAAGGAAAAAAAAAGTGTCAAAAAAGTATATTTGTCTTTTATTTAGATATTTATTAAGCTTAAGGACTTTTAGTTTGGCCATGATGCTCATTGCAGACATACATATATACATAAATAGAAAGTCACATACAAAAATAGAGATTTATTTACTAAGTTTAGCTGAGTACAATAAAAGGAGAAATTGGGGGATGAAAATAGAGTTGCACCAATCATTCAAGTGGGAAGGGATTGTCTGCATTCAAAATCAGCATTCAAGATCCAGACATACACCAACCACTGGTTCCCCTGGCAAATACAAAACTATCACACCCACCAAGCAGGCCCTCTTGTCTTTTGATATTTACTAAGCTTGGTTTAGTGGCACACATGGTCAAATTGAGGGATTAGATGGAGGTAGGAAGATGGCATTGTGCTTATCTTCCAAGTCGGGTTGACCTACCTACCTAAAAAATCAGCATTCAAAATCCTGGCCCTTATCCACTGGTGCTGGTAGGAAATAGGCAACTATCTAACCCACCAACCAGGCCCCCTTATCTTTTATTCATAAACTAGCTTAGTAGCCATAAAAAATGACAGGATTATTTACGTATGGATCAGCACTTCCACCTAGGATCAGCATTATCTGTGCACTCTGCCGAAGATTAAAGTTTCACTACGCTGCCCTCTGCAAAGTATCATTGTAGTATCTGTATGCCTGGAAAAAGTGTCACTCCCCAACACTTCTATCTAGGATCAGAGTGTAGTATCTGTGTGCTCATGGAAACGTGTTACACTAAAAAAAAAAAATGATATATGGGGAGATTGCACAGAAAGCTCCAAATTCTTTTCCTAGTTTGATATAAGTATCTGTTCCATGTATTTTTTAGGTTTTTCAGGCTGTACACTCTGAATATGATGATGTCTTTGTAGAGGTTTTTGTCAACTATTCAAGTGATTCAGATAAAATAGAATACATATTATATATATTTATGACAAAGTGATTTCAGTTCAAAAGCATCAATAACATTGTTATTACCATAGAAAATTATGATTATTTCTTCCCCAATGTGTAAATTAATTTTGGTAATCAGAGTTCTTCTATATCTTAAGAGTTTCTGTATGTGTCCATCTGCATATCGACTTTGTTTTCCTTATCTGTCGACTATCTTGATTTTTGTCTGTCATGCGCACAATGAATAATCCTATTGCTATCTTTATATAAACATTTATTTATAATGTTTATAATACAACAATTATCATAATTATTCCTAATAATCAATGATTGTTTGGGGAACTAAGTGTATGGTAAGGCTGTGTTTTGGGAATTAGGTATGCAGTAATGTCTCTATCAGTAGATATTGAACATACAAAAAAGCTGGAAATTGAGAAGTAGATATATGCCATATACCCACTGGCCCCACCCCCCATTTGCACCACTGCATTCCATATGGAATATAAAAATAGCTACTGAAATCACGATTAACCTTCGCTATCTGTTTTTATTTTCTCTGATCCATAAAATTAAATATCTAACAATTTAATTAAAAAAATACATGCTATTGCACAAACTCTTTTCTCTTATCATTCATCAAGGAGTACCAGTTTATCCTCTTGACCTTGTCAAGACTAATCTATTAAGGTGCTTAATGCCTGAACTTTTTAAAAAGATATAAAAAACCTAAAAGCGTTAATTTTTATTTAATGGCTAAAGAAGACTATTCTTTTAACAAATCAAAAATTTTCCATATTTTGAAGAACCCAAATTATGATGAGATTCATTTGTCTTGCTAGATATTTGTTGTTTTTGGTGTTTATTTTTTGTGCCACATACATCCCAGTAGATTTCTAAAAGAGATCTATGGACATATATATCCCAGCAATCATAAAAACCTAAGAGTCTTGGAAGAGTTAAGGAAGACTTATGATATCTAGATATATGTATAATTAAATACTTTGGCTCTAAAAGTTTGAATGTAGTTCTGAAAAGAAAAACATCATAAGTAATTTATATCTGGTTAGCAGACAAAACTGAAGAAACCTATATTGATTATGTCAACAGTTTTGGTTGTTATTATTTAACCCTTTCAAGACTAACCTATTAAGGTGTTCAATGCCTGAACTTTTAAAAAGAGATAAAAAAGCCAAAAAGTGTTAATTTTTATTTAATGATTAAAAAAGACTATTCTTTTATAAAATCAAACATTTTCCATATTTTGAAGAACCAAAATCATGATGGGGTACATTTGTCCCAGTAGACATTTATCCTGGGACAGATGAAACCATGGAAATAGCAGATCACCACCAACATGTCTTTCCTGTTCAGTCATGTAATATGAACTAATTTCTACTTGGGTTTCATACTAAGATGACAACATTGTCTGCAGTTGTAAAAGCTGGGAAAATCTCATCTACTTTATTTTTTGTGACACACACACATACCAGTAGATTTCTAAAAGAGATCTATGGGACATATATATCCCAGCAGTCATAGACACCTTGGGATATATATGTCCAAGGAGTCTAAAAAGGGTTAAAGATTAAAGTAAAATGCATTCATTTAAACTTTTTACAGTTACACATCTTTTGTTTATTACTTGGCAAGTTTTAATTCTTGTCTTCAAGACTAAAATATTCAAAAGTTTAAAGAGTAGCCTATTTTGAATGAAAGTCATAATATATCTGCATGTAAAATTTCATGTAAAAAGTTAGGATAGATCCTCAGCATTTAGTGCCAAGGACAATCAGGCAGGTATACAGACAGAAAATACCATTTAAATATTAATTTGATTAATGCAGAAGTCAATAAATTCAAAGATATGCAGATTCCTATTCTAAACAAAGATCTTTTATTTTTCAAAGTGAATTTTGATATGTTGGCTTTTCTAGAATTGAAGCCATAATCTGGCAACTGAATGCTGTTTGCACAGACACTTGAACTGGAAACACTTTATCGCTGAAATGGTATCAGGAAAAAATATTTTGCCTTAACTTGAATTCATTTGAAACAAATGCAAACATTCCTTGAATCGATTTCAAAATATTTTCTTTTTCAATTCACTGATAAATCAATTTGCTCTCAAAACAAGCCCATTTCCAGATTTGGTGTGATATTGATGCACCTCCCCTCACACACAGATACGCATGCACACACATACACACACACAGACATGCATGCACACACATAAACACACATAGCTGTTGTGCATCATAAACGTAATGTTGAAATCGAAGGCTTTTATAATCAAGCACATATGCACATCTACACCAATAATATGGATTCCATCACACTAAAAGCTGACCATTTTTGAAATTATAGGCAATGGTGTCCCAGGGGGGGCTTTTGAACACGCACCATTGGCCCCCAATGGAGGGGGAGCCGCCAAAGCTTAATAAATAGTTATTCACCTAATGCATTTCTGCTGACAAATCTCACTAAATGTTGGAGTGGGGGTGCTTCAAGGAGTCAAACCTCACCGGGCCCCCAAAATCTGAATGTTGGAGGGCTGGTATATTGAGAAGGAGTTGGAACATTTGGACTGAAAAAGAATGAGAAGGTGAAATGAATTAAAGTCAGAGATGATATTTATTCACCTGCCATTGTCGGGTTTAATGAGGGACCCTACATTCATACATGTGGCTAGAGACAAAAATTGTCAAATTCCCTTGGCCTTGCCTTTTGGCACACCACAGGCATCAAAGAATGTCCTGACCATACCCCTCTCCGTGCAATGGGGAGGTGCAGCAAGAGAGATGATGCAATAAATGTTTCTAACATGTATAGACTATAGACAAGATCGTTTTGTTTGACAAGCTGAATGAATGCAATAGGTGTTGCAGTAGATAAGAGACAGGGGAGGTATTGACCTCTGGGAAAAAATAAATAACCAAATTATGACAGGCAAAAAAAAGCAGAAAAGAAAGATAGACAAGCCTGGTTGCTGCAGGGTCGAACTCCACCCCAACTTCTATTCTGACTGAAGATGATTACTGCAACCTTTTTATTGTATATATAATAAATAAATTTGTAGGTACGTAAAACTTGGCAGTTTAGCTCGTCTGGTAAGAGAGAAGCTTTCCAATCACATGGTTATGAGTTCAAATCAAGGTAGAGAAATTTTAATTTTACATATAGGTTTGGTTTAACATGAAGAACAGAAATTGGTGAGGATTGTTTTTGTTGTTCAACTTGGACTGAAGTTTGACAAAAGCCTAACTCCAAAACAATTGGTCTTAAAACAATTTTTCTAAGATATCTCATTTGTAATGTTTAAGCTTCTAAGGTGGGGATGGAATGATCAGTGAGTCAGCATTTTCAATGATTCTCAAACTTTCGACTTCCACACAAGAGTAGATCAGACTAATAAAATGATTTCATTCAGCAACTATAAGAGCAGAGAAGGTGGGGGGAGCCACCCTTAATACACCCCCCCCCTTCACATACACAGAGTACACATGTACATTGTACAACATTTTATTAATACAGATCATCTTCTGAAGCGATTTTATATCACTTTAACATTTTCATCCAAGTAACCAACGAAGAAACTAGACAGAAGGTTGAAAACCTAATGGACAAGGAACAGAAAATAAAAAGCATTAAACTAAGAAAAAAGAAAGAAAATGAAGGAAAATACAAAGAAAGAAAATGAAGGAAAATACAAAGAAATAAAAGAAGGAGATTTTGTCGCTTGTAAGTGTCTAGCAAAATATAAAAAAAGAGAAATAAATAATTCAGGATTGTTTTGAATATCGCTGGGAGAGGAACATTAGGAAATAGAATCTCTCCAAAAAGACAATCTTTTTCTGAACGTTATATGAAGATAATTGTAGCCTTTGCATTAGGTAATGTTATAACAGTAACATTTGACTTTCTTTTGCAAGAGACAAAAATCTTCAGTGATTGTTATGTTCCTCTTTTGAACAGAGCACGAGAATAAAACTGTACAAGTCTTGTGACCGGACAAGGTTAACCTTCTCGAACCCAGCACAACAAAGTTTTCTTCAAGAGAGATGAAAATAAAAAGAACAAGTTCCCCAGTTAGGGAAATCTTATTCTGAAAGAACTACAATTATAATTATAAATATGGATAATATCTCTTCTTTTTGTATGTTGGCATGTGTGCTATTGCTGAGAACTGGTTATTTGCAAAATCAGAATTCATGAAACATTAACTCAATAGCCAATAATAAGAGTTATTCCTGCTTTCTTGTCACATTCATGGTTGCTGTTTTGGGGAGCCATTGAGTCAAAGAATTTAGCATGGGTGTTCCAATGTAACTTCTGTAGGTGTGGAGCGATAAAATAATCCATAAAAAATGGAAAGATATTCATGAGGTAATTCCAAAGAACAAACTTAATAATCATTTCTGAGCTTCTTTGAATCTATATCTTTATCGTTATTGTTTATATGATCTCAATATTTTGTTCAGCATATTATTTATGTATGTATCCAATCAAGTCCCATAACAAAGTGGGTTGATAGGGTGCTTCAAATGTCCTCCTATCAGTCTTACTAGATGATGGCTTGTTCATCATGTGTTTTGTTTAATGGTAATGCCAATATATTTTCCATACTTTTTAAATAACGTTGCCATATGTCTGTATTTTCCTGGAGATGTCTTCCATTGACAGCGCCAGTCAGGATTATTGGCACCCTTGAATTCTTTTGTATAAACTGTATAATATCTTCAGAAATAAATAGAATCTACCAAATTTGTATCATCAGAATATTTTAGTAAGAAGTACAAAGTAATTTAACAAAAATCATTATTTTTCAACTTACATTTGTAATTTCAAAGAAGAAATAAGATATATGACCTGGCCAGTAATACTGGCACCCTTCCATTATATTTGGTTGTAGAGCCCCTTTGGCAACAATGATTGCCTCCAAACGTTTCTTGTAGACATCTATAAGCTTCTTGCACTTGTAGGCTGATAGTTTCTCCCATTCTTTCTTTATTATTTGTTCATGCTCTTTAATGTTTGTAGCATTCCTGGGGTGTATGGTACGTGTTGAAAACATGACTCCAGATTTCTGCTTTCTCCAAAGATTTTCAATGGGATAGAGATTAGGACTCATTGTTGGCCAGTTTAAAACAGTTAATTTTTCCCTTTTCACCCATTCTTGCATGCTTTAGAATCTAAAATCCCTTAGTAATCCTTTGATTCCATGATCCCTTTGATATGGTCAAGGCATCCAGTACCAGAGGCAGCAAAGTTGCCCCATAACATTATGGATCCTCCACCATGCTTAACTACAGCAGTGATGGTCCATAAGACTAATTTGATAATATCATAAATCTTTTTGGATGATGTTTTTAAATCTTATAGGCAAATCAATCTTCATGGAATTCTCCAATTCTAGAATGTTGGCTGAAGTTAAAATAATAAATGTTAGGGTATTTCACCATGGAATATTTTTTTTATTTTTATAACATTTTTTAATTTATATTAAAATTTGGAAAATTGTAGGATCTTTTGTCATATAGATACATTTACAGATCTATCAGTATGTATGTGTGTGTTTGTGTGTGTGTGTTTGTGTGTGTGTATGTGTGTGTGTTTGTGTGTGTTTGTGTGTGTATGTGTGTGTGTGTGTGTGTATGTGTGTGTGTTTGTGTGTGTGTGTGTGTGCATTTGTACCCTACGAGATAT
This sequence comes from Architeuthis dux, assembly GCA_006491835.1. Taxonomy (NCBI): domain Eukaryota; kingdom Metazoa; phylum Mollusca; class Cephalopoda; order Oegopsida; family Architeuthidae; genus Architeuthis; species Architeuthis dux. The sequence continues at coordinate 1,738,423 of VCCN01007040.1, read as the reverse complement.
TTTAATACAAGTTTTTATTTGAAGAACCACAGATTTTGCCGTCATGGTTGAAAGTTATCATAGACAAGCTAAACTTGTTGAAAAAGCTCATCTACTTAAAAAATAGTGTTTATTGAAAAGGTGTGGTGCCTTTACCAAGTGAGCCACATAATTCTGCCTTCCTTTGTGACAATTTTGATTTGATTTACACACAAGTAGCAATCATGCTGAATGCAGAGAATCTTAAGTAAATTATCATTTTATTCAAGCTAGGTAAGTTAGAGAAAGGTCCTTGTTGAAGTAAGTTAGCTCATTATCTGTGAAAATCATCTCATCAATAGAAATAGACTGTGTCTGCATTATGCACATCACTAAAAATAGAATAAAATATAACTTAATCCACAGAGAGAAAAAAGCAGCATGTAAACAATTTTTTATGACTAGTGTCCATTGCAATGTCTCCCTTTTTTATTTATTTATTTTTTGGTTGGATAATGGGTCTAATTCTTAATGACAGTTTTTACAGCTTTTTTCAAATGTATTTTAGATCAATCCAGCTTCTTTGAGGAAAAGAAGAAAAACTTGTTGGATAAAGCACTAATATCCATTCTTTTAAAATCTTTCTTCAGCCTTCCAATAGAGTTAAGACCAAAAAGCTGCAACAGACATTCTTATAGATTAGATTTACTTTTTAAATGGAAAAAACAGCAAACTTTCTCCTTTTTTTTTTGTTCTTACTTGGTTGGGATGAGGAACACCAGTCTTCAGAATTTTCTACAGAAAACCTGGAGACGCTGTAATTAGTTGCCTAAGAATCCAACTTGGCAAATTGTTCCTCAGATGCTTCTTCTTTATCCAAAGACTGAAGCAATCAAGAAAAATATGTTATGCTTAATTTCATTTTAACTTTACCTTACTTTGAGAATTCTTTGAGGCAATAAAATAAAATATGGTTTTCTTTGAATGATCCCAATTCAAAGATACAGTAAATTTCTTGATGAACTATTTTTAGACACTGAGAAAAGTTTAAGTTTTTTTCTTTTATTATGTCTATTCTAAAGTTAGTTACATTGGTATAACAGTTTATTAGTGCAAAACAGACTTAAGTGGAAAGGATTCTTTTCCCAAATCTGAAAGGACATTTTTTTCTTTTTCCTGTTTGAGCATGTGATGATGAGCCTACCAAAACCAGCAAATAGTCTTTCAGTTGCAAAATGGTACTTGCTAGTGTCTTATTTTAAAGTGGAAGTTGATCATATCTAGATTATCAAAATTCAATCTTCATCAAAAGCTCAGAAATATAAAACCCAGAATAGAAATATGAGAGCCTTAACATCAGAAACATTGGAAACTTCTAGTGTAAGAAAATCCAAGATTTTGAAAATAGGAGACAGAAGTGCTAAGGGTGTGAAGGGGGTATTTTCTCCCACTCCCCAGATCAGGCTTTCTCACTGAGAGCAAGAGGGTTTGAAAGTTGGAACTACAGTCTTTTTATATGAGAACATTTAGGTGGGATTACATAAGACAATTGTACTTCACCATCATCTTCATTGACTATAAG
>VCCN01007040.1:1598168-1611336 GCA_006491835.1 Architeuthis dux | reverse complement strand
TTTTCTTTTTAAAAATCCTGCACCCACAAAGACCTAAAAAAAAATCAAAACTTTGCTTAAAAATGCCTTCAGCAGTAAATAGTGGAAATATTTATAGCAGACTTTGCAGGTGTTTGATTGACAGTTTCGAAAAAGTGCTTTTAACCTTGGTTTGATAAATTATTTCCTGTGGGCGAGTATGTGGTAATGACTCTCACCAACCTGGAAGCCTTACACCTCCCCTCCCCTAGTCCAAAAATGCTCTGCCTATCACTGACCCATGTCCATAAGACTGTGTGTGCGTATTTTTGAGCCTGGGTTTCTGCATGATAGTGCATGTGTTTAAAAGAAGTGTTTTTACACTTGTATGATGAGCAGAGGCATAGCTAGAAATTAGGGGGAATTTGGGGGCCCCAGGGTGCTTGGCTCCTTGAGAGGGCCCCTTCAACATTTTGTGATATTTGTCAGTAGAAATGCAGTAGGTTAACTACTATTCATAAAGCTTTTGCCCCCACCCCATCTCTAGGGGGTGGGCGCTTTTTTTCAAATAGTCCCCCCATCACCATCCTCAGCTACGCCTCTGCTTGTATGATATGAGTGAGTGAGTGAATGTGCCTCTGTGAGCGTAAACTGTTTTGGTTTTGGCTTGAATGGTTAGTAATACCAAAGTCATGCTTGTTTAATGTTTTATCCATCCAAAATATAAGCTGTAAGACTACCTGCTACATATATTATAGAGGTATCCTTCCACTTCACTAATCACATTATTGTGTCAAGCAAATCTTTTTCTTAACTGAAGGAGTGAAAAATATTCCATAATTTTCCTTGGGTCATCTTTATGGAGGAACAAAGTTGGTTCTAACAGCTCTCTAGTCACAAAGAAACAACTTTGTCAGTTTAACTCTTAACCCATAAGAACACACTGTGACATCAGTGTCAGATACAATTTAATTGAACTGCACAGTCTCTTATATAATATTATATTTTATCCTTGATTGTAACCCATAAAGTGTACTAAATGACATCTATTGAACATCCTGGTGCAGTCCTGTGTGTCAATTTGCCTACCCAAAATCCCACATAATGTTCCTTCAAGTAAAAATGGGTCTAGGTTATTATGGGTTAAAACACTTAAAAACATCTAGATTGTCCAGATATATATCTAAAATCTAGCAAATATATTACATATTATTAAATGTGACTTTAATCTTCAACATTTATTTTATTAAAATATTACTTATTTTATTAAAATACAGCAAATACTTTTGTCTTTTTAGAGCACCCTGTGTAACAACATATAGGTTTGATTTCATGTCTAAGACGCCAAGTCTTTCAGTTGTGTAAGGGTACACCCCTATTCTCAAATATACCAGCATTCTCAACTCATGATTTATTTTACATATACATGAAAAAGGAATATACATTAAAAAAAACGTTTGCATCTGAATGATGTGCATATATGTGAAAATGTATCCATAGTGTCAGGTGAATCATACACACAGTGAATACATTTTATTACTGTTAGTGGGGAGTTTAGAAGAGCTAGACTGACCGCCAAGGGCAAAGGGTCTTTGTATTTATTTGATTTTTAATGCTCTCTCTATAGGTAAAGGCCTAATAGAGTGCCACAAAACATTATCAGAAGCAAAAAACAACCTCACACCATTTAGGTTCCAGTTTGAAGTTCTAACCATATGGCTGAAGATGTCATTTCAGAAATTCTTTTTATATATATAGTTCTGTACTTTGTAATGTGTGTATTAGTGAAAGTGTGTATAAATTTACTTTATACACACTGACAGTGAATAATTGTGTACTCATGAGTGTTTTGATAGTGATATTTGTGTGTATGATTGTGTAGTTTTGAATATCAGATAGGTGTAAAAAAGCTTTTGAATTGTAAATTTTTTAGAGTAAATATTAAAAACTGTCAACCAAAACTGTTAACTTTGAACATCAGATAGGTGTAAAAAGCTTTTGAATTGTAAATTATTTTGAATAAATATTCAAAACTGTCAACCAAAACTGTTAACATAGGTTTCTTCAGTTTTAAAGTTGATCTGACTGGCTGACTGGCTATGTATGTATCATACGTACAGGCCATACCAATGGAGTTAGAAGGCTGAAAATTTCAACATTTATTCCTTATTATGTTTTAGAAAAAACTTTCTTTTTTAAAAAATTTACCCCCTAAATAGGTTTTTAATGGGGGTTCAATTTACAATAAATGTTTATGCTAAATTGCTCCCCTAGTTTGTGTCCAGCAGGATTCATACATGTCAGTGGTCTGGCAGGATTCATGCCTCTTTTATGAAAATTCAGACTTTTTTGGTGATCACTGCCCTAACAAAAGGAAGTAACTTATTCATTGATCACCCCCTTTTCAATTTTTTTAATTAATCACCCCCAACACGGCATGCTGCAAAAGACATTGGTCATGTGACAGTTCGATTGAATGACTAACCAGACCTGTTTTTATGACAATGATTTTGTTGGGCTGTAATCACTAAAAAAGGTTTGAATTTTCAAAAAACAAGCGGGCACAAACTAGTGACCAATTTAGCATAAGCTTACACTGCATATTGAACTCCCCTCTAAAAACCTATTTAGGGAAGAATTTTCAAAAAATAAAAAAATATATATTTTCCCTACTCATTGAGGGGAGTGTGTGTGCAAAATTTCAAGTTTCTACTATGAACGGTTAGGGCTTGAAGAAATCCGGATACATAGATAGATAGATAGATAGATAGATATAAATGTCGGAACACATGAAGAACCTAAACCCATAAATAAACCAGTGCTGTGGGTAGCGGTGATTAATAAAATAAATAAGTAGAAAAATACTTATTTAAAAGTCAAATTTATTTTTTAAATAACCAGGCTAATATTATCATTACAATACTATTTCTAAAAACTAGAGAAATGAGATTATTATCTCTAGAGGTGTCATAGAACATTTTTTGAGTTATGTGTATAACATTGTATTGTACCAGTTGTCAAAATGAAGGGAGTAAAACAAAATGATAGGTAGGTAATAATGATAAAGAAAGATCTCTTGGTTGGTGTTCTACTGTAGTATACATATCTATCAACAAGCAAATTACATCTTGTGTACTCTTGTAAAATTTATAGTATCAGTATCTACTAAGCCATACTTAATGTATGACCCAAGTGTGGGGTGCCCAGTGTGGATCAAACTCACTGGTCTAACGATCCTTCTCTTTATAATATTTGTTAATGTAATGCCTGTCGTCAATAAAATACACACACACGTTAAGTGTGTTTTTTGTTTTTTTAATTTCATACGTTTAGTTGTTTATGCTTGTGATAGTGATACATTCATGTGAGTTCATTTGTATAAAGTTTTACGTTTACAAGTGTAAGTGTGTGTGTGTTAACATGTAAGGATATCCATAAAGTAGATATGTTTGTTGCTGTTTAAGGCCCATGTATATTATATGTTTGTGTCATGCCATGCTTATCTTGTGATATACACAGTTTTAGTCAGGAATTCTACTTTTAAGCAATTATCATTGTCCTTGTGTACACAATCACAAATATTCCTTATTCATCTATTAGATACTGTCAACCAAAACTGTCAACATGGGTTTCTTCAGTTTTCAAGTCAGTGTGGCTGGCTTGCTGGCTATGTATATATCATGGCCACACCAATGGAGCTAAACATTTACTCCTTATTATGTCTACAAAAAATGATTTTTTTTGTTTTTTCAAAATTGCCCCATAAATAGGTTTTTAGTGGGGGGTTTAATTTGCAATGTAAGTTCATGCTAAACTGGTCCCTTAGTTTGGGTCTGGCAGCATTCACGCTTGTTTTTTTGTTGAAAATTAGGACTTTTTTAGTGATCACTTCCCAACAAAAAGTAAGAGAAGTAACTTATTTAATGATCCCCGCTTTTACCAATTTTTTCATTCACCATCCTCAATGTGGCATGCTGCCAAAAGACATTGGTTGCATTGAATGACTAACCAGACCTGTTCATCTATTTTGTTTTTTTTTTGGCTTGATATGGTCACTTATTTTTATGCCAAAATATACTTGCTAAGTGACAGTAGGTGACTAGCAAATGATAGTAGTGTATGTGAAAAATGTCACCAAATATTGCAAACATAACTTTACTATCAAAAACAGCAGTTTTTAGGAACATGGCTAATACAGAATCTTTTTTTGTATTTTTGATGTACTGACAATTAATTGTTCAACAATTATTAGAGATCTGCTTTAATCTGGGCCCTGTGGTACCTAAATATATATTAGAGTGTGTATACCATATGTGTTTATGTACAAGCAAGTGTGTAAGATAGAAAATTGAAGATATATATACTTATATCAGAAAGTTAATGAACATATGAGAGAGCATATATGAGGGTGGGTCAATAAGTCCATGACCTGACACGTAGTTATTAGCTGAATTTTGATCTGAAATTTTCAATGTATAATGTTTATTTATAAGATTGATGGAGATGCGTTGGGTTAAGTGCATTGACAAGGAAGGAGATTATATTGTAAAGTAAAAAAAGAAATGCCTGTCTAGGGCAATGATGCCTCAGTTCTCTTTTAGAATCGGCATCAGCTGCCTCATTGCATTCTCCTTAATCTCGTCCATGTTCTGAAATCTCTTTGGAAAAAGCCAGATATGTTTGTTGCTGTTTAAGGCCTATGTATATGTTCAAAGATTATTAGAATTCAGCTTTAATCTGGGCCCTGTGGTACTTGTTTAAGAAATGTATGCATACATATTGTGTGTCATAAACAAAGGAAAACTTCAGTATTTACAGTGTATATACACCACAAGGCCACAGTAGTGGGACACCCAGTGAGGATCAAACTCATTTCACTAGTACTGGTGAGCATGACAAGCTTGTTCACCATTACTACACCGATTCTGAAACTAGGGATTTCATGAAATGAAATCACAAAGTCCCAAAGGATTTTGCAAAAGCACTAGTTTCACAATCTTACTGTAACATATATGATAATTATAAAGACATTTATTAGTTGAGAACCTATATTTGCCTGGCACCAGTGTGAGTGACTGCTAAACGAGCGGCCTAAATCGTAAATGTGAATAAAGAAACGAGCTCCATGTGGGGATCGAACCCGTGTGCATCCTGGAAGCAACCATATACTCTGGTTCTGCTCTACTGACTGAGCTAACAAAGTTCTCATGGTAGGCAGTAGTCTTTTAATCCTACACTCTGTTGGCTTCTCTACTCTCACATTTGTATTTTAGGCACGAATATAATGTGGTTCTCTATGTTGATAGTATGAAATCAAATGATGGATAATTTTATATCCGACAGAAAATGATAATTATGAAGACATTTATTAATTGAGAACCTATATTTGCCCGGCGCTGGTGTGAGCAACTGCTAAACGAGCAGTCTAAATCGTAAATGTGACTAAAGAAATGAGCTCTGTGTGGGGATCAAACTCATATCCTGGAAGCAACCTTATACACAGGTTCTGTTCTACTAATTGAGCTAACAAAGTTCTCATGGTAGGCAGGAGTCTTAATATACAATGAGTATATACAAAATTAATACACAATAACAAGGCCAACCCAAACCTTCATGGGACCCTAAGCAGAATTAGATTCGGGGGCCTCAACCGCCTCTTGGGGGCCCTTCTGTTGGCCATGGAGCCCTAAGCAACCACTTAGTTTGTTTATCCTTCAGACCGACTCTGTACAATAACATAGAACATACTACCACTTAAACACACATGCAGTGTATAAACCATTTTAATGAATTGATTATAGTCTCAGCTATAGGACTCAATTTAATAACATTTTTATTAATATTTTCCTTTTTTTTTGCCTCCAGATGATCTGTACCAGTTTTTCTTTATTTTCTTTTGTCTATTTTTCCTTTTGTTTTCATTTCTCTTTGATTTTTTTTCTTAAGGCAAATTATTTAATATTTCTTTTATTTAATCAATTTTCTTCTTTTCAATATCAAGTATTCTTCTCCTGAATGCACACCACCATTCTCCATCTTGTATATGCCCCCCCACACACACACACCATCTACATCACTTGCCATCATCTCTAACCTCTTATACATAATTTTTCTTTTAATTTTTTATTTTTACCCAACTCTATCTTTTTTCATCTCTTTCTCTCTTTCTCTGTGCAAAAGACAAGGTAATTTTCATGAATAGCAGAGGTGGTACGTGGGGCCCGCAGATCCCGCAACTGTGGGGTGGGAAGAGCTCTGGGGGTGCAATCGGACCAACCATTTAAACCTTTTACTTTTGTGAGGGGCACAAATTTAACAATTCGCAGTCGGACCTAGCACCGTGACTGTGAATAGATAAATAATAAATGATAAATAAATTAATTTCAGCTGAAAACTGTGAAAAGTGTAGATGCTTTTTGAAATGCATATCGGAAACAGGTCTGCTTACCAACATCTTTTGGCAGCATGACGTTTTGGGGGTGATTAATAAATAAGTTACTTCTCTCACCTTTTGTTAGATCACTAAAAAGTCCAAATTTTCAAAGAAAGTTTCAAAAAACAAGCAGGCACAATCTAGGGATCAATTTAGCATAAACTTACATTGTAAATTGACCCCCCCCCCCACTAAAAAACCTATTATGGGGGAATTTAAAAAAAAAAAATAAGCATTCTTTCAAGACATAATAAGGAGTAAATGTTGAAATTTTCAGCCCTCTAGCTCCATTGGTGTGGCCTGTATCATGATATATATATAGCCAGCCAGCTGGACAGACTTGAAATGCTTATGTTGACAGTTTTGATGACAGTTTTGGTTGACAGTTTCTAATATATGTATGTAGATAACATTGGATGTATGATACACTTATGTATCAATATCCCCATAGACCTTAGTTATGATCCAAAGAGAGCTCAATAAAAAGGTAGAACGAATATTTTAATTTTTATTTTAATCGAATCAATTTTAATGGTTCATTACAGGCGGTACTGCTGGTTTCACATATAGATTTTCATCTGTGAAACCAGCAGTACCATTTATAATGAACCATTAAAATTGATTCCCTCTCCATCAAGTCCATCAAGTTCTTTAACTTTTTGTAATATTTGTTTCTAATGCATTAGTGCACAGCTGGCTGCTCCACACCTCTTAACCCATCCACCCCACGCTAGATTTATATTTCTTCGATGCACATGTGATTTAAATAAACGTTCAATAATAAAGAAATTCTCAAGTTATCTAAGTTTATGTGCGATTTCTCTGGCAAAGTAGATACACAGATAGACAGGTCTGGTTAGTCACTCACTAGAAACCATCGAGTGACCAACATCTTTTGGCAGCATGCCATGTTGGGGGTGATCAATTAGAAAATTGGAAAACGGAGTGATCAACAAATAAGTTACTTCTCTCACCTTTTGTTGGGCAGTGATTGCTAAAAAAGTCTGAATGTTCATAAAAGAGGCAGGAATCGTACCAGACCACTGGTATTTGCCCGGGCTCCCAGCAACCTTGCCCGAGCCTTGCCCGAGCCTTGCCCGAGCCTTGCCCGAGCCTTGCCCAGGCCTTGCAAAATTTAATTTTAATGTGACATTATTACTTATATAAAAATTTTGCCCATCCTCATAGTTTTCTGGCTGAACCTTGCTCAGGCTGGTACAAAACGCTGACTCAGCCACTGTGTCAGACACAAACTAAGGGACCAATTTAGCATAAACTTACATTGCAAATTGAACCTCCCACTAAAAACCTATTATGGGGAGGAATTTTAAAAAAATAAGAAGGTTTTTTTCTAGGCATAATAAGGAGTAATTTTCAGCTCCATTGCTGCGGCCTGTACGTGTGAAACATACATAGCCAGCCAGCCAGCCAGACCAACATAAAAACTGAAGACACCTATGTTGACAGTTTTGGTGACAGATTCGGTTGACAGTTTCTAATTTTAAAATATTAAAGCTATACGTTAAATATCTGATGTGCATATGTGTGTTCGATGTGTATTCAAGTGTGTGTATGTTTGTTGGATTATTTTTAAGTGCATGTAAGTGATGTGTGGTGTGCTTTGTGCCAGTGAGTGTGTAAATGAGATATGATGTAATGTTGTGGGATATGTGCATAGCTGCAGAAGATAGTGTGATTGTGCTTTAAAATCTATGCATGTGAGTTTATAAAAGTACAAAATGTGTCTGTGTGTTTGTGCCTATGTTTTGGGCTAAACTGTATGCATATGTGATGGTGTGTATGTTAAATATTGTGTATCTATGCTTGGAAGGATATATTTGTATGTTTGTTCATGACAAGTTATTGCTTGTGTATAAGCTAGTGAATCTATTGTTAAAAAGATATTTTTAGGCAACAATTATTGTATGCCTGAGATGAGTGCAGATGAAAGTAAAAATAAGACTTATATTTTGAAGATGAAGATATTCTGAGTAACTCAGTACAGGCTTTTCAGTCCCTAGTACTGTGTCATAGGGGAGCCCATATTTTCACAGCTGTGTCTTAACCATGGATTGAACCCACAGACTACCATACAGGAGGCATGACCTCTACCACTGAACCACAATGAGATTTTATTTTAATACCAATATGGTATTAGGGATTTTTCAAGTGCATGTATGAACTGACTATAATTGTAAAAGAGATGCCAAAATCCTCGATACCTATTCAAGGACTTGTACTCTCCACAAATATGTTTATATCAAAATGGGAGACTATCTTTTCCGTGTTTAAAAAAAATCATGTTTGGGCCTCTAACTATATATTAGAGTGTGTATACCATATGTGTTTATGTACAAGCAAGTGTGTAAGATAGAAAATTGAAGATATATATTATATCAGAAAGTTAATGAACATATGAGAGTGCATAAGGATTTTTCATTGTATAGTGTATTTTCTTTTGACTGCATATAAACAGTGAAAGAAAACTGCATATAAAGAAGAGAAATAATTTTCACTGTATAATGTATTTTCTTTTGACTGCATATGAACAGTGAAAGAAAACTGCATATAACCAGAGAAATAATTTTCACTGTATAATGTTCAATCTATATGATTGATATTCACCTTTGAATTGGGTGTATTGACAAGGAAGAGGATTATATTGAAAAATAAATATCTGTTGTGTAAAATAAATGCTTTTTTAATTGTTAGGCTACAGACTTATTGATGTATCTACATACATATGATTTTGAAACTGGGGAAATTCTTTTAAAACATCTGATTGTATAAACATGTTTATAAATTGCTTTCCATGTACCATGTATATAAAATGCATCAAAATAAGAATAAAGATTATAATTTCTATGAGAAATATTTTTGTGAAAATTATTGCTACAAAAAATTAAAAATAATGTAATTTCTCAGATCACTGCCAAATTTACTACATAACAAAAGTACCATAAGCCATGGGTCCCACAATTTCAAGGGCCTGCGCTAAATGCTTTCAAGCTATCAATTCCGATTCAGTGATTCTGCACTTTCTCTATTACTATAGTACTATACTGCCTTCAACTTTTATGAATGACTGGGTGTTCAAGGTTAGCAATTTTTGTCAATCATCACTTTTATCAAATTATTATTTTAATAAAGTAATTAATGGGAGTGCGGTATCTATGTGATACATATACAATGGATAAATACGCAGATATTTGTAACTGAAGTCCTAGCCGCTGCACAAAGATCAAAACGAATACAAAGTAATACTATTACTGAAAAGTCAGACATATTTGTTGTATTATCTGACTGATAAATCTGGCTAATGAAAAAAATTAATTATTTTGCAAGTAAAAAATGTGTTTTAATATTTATGCGTATTTTCTTAATTTGGGACCTCTTTATAACATATGCTACAGGCCCTGCACTAGCTTAATCCGACCCTGTCTCAGATCTATACAAAAACATATTATAGGTCCACTTCTAAACACAGTAAAATGAAAAATCAAGTTATATACCAAGAGGCAGTTAAAATCTGTTTGTTTATACATAACTGTCAAGTTTCAGCATTGAAAATGAGTGAGAAATGAGTGAGAAATGAGTGAGAAAAAAAAAATTACAAATTAAATGCCCTCTCCCCCCATTTAAAAAATTTTTTTTTTAACAAATATCAAGTATGTGCTTATACAATTTTGAAAATTATGTATCCAAGATTGGCTAAAATTGCGTTTCAGGGCATACCAGATACTGAAATTAATTGTTGTCAGAAGTCTATTTAAAACACGTTTCTAAAGTTTTATATGTGATCTTTGAAAATAATATGAGTTCTAAAGTTCTATAAAAATAGATGTTTTTATCAGAAATCTAAACCAATCTAATAAATCTAACACTTTTTTATAAAATGTGTGAGAATTTTCCTTTCATCATAGAATTGTGAGAATGTATCAAAATGCGTGTGTCTCATGCAGAATGCGTGAGACTTGGAAGGTATGTTTATATATCTTAAAAACTATTTTCCCTCCCTCCCCTTTCAGACAAAAATTTAAAAAACAGTATCTGTTCTTGACATTTTTTATAGAAATTGTGTTTCATAATTACTATTTCTACTAGTCCATGACCTGTCGCTTCACTGATGGTAATTATAAGTGTACAACAACAAGCTTGACTGATGGCTGCAACTGATACTATGAGTGTGACAGACATGGTAGGAAGGGTGATGGAAGAAAAGAAAGGTAATTTAATTAGAGGGTAAGAAAGGGAGAGGGGAGAAGAGAATGTTATGTAGTTCAATAAGATGGTAGGAAGAGAGAGGGGCTGATGGCTGCTACTGATACTCTAAGTGTGACAGATATGGCTTTTATTGTATATAAGATGAGTGTGTTTTGAAATTTTTATTCCTATTTCCAAGATGATGAATCATCTAATTTAAAACACCTATCAGACAATTTATAATTATTTATCTCACAAAATCTATGCATAAAACGCCTTCGGGAGTTGTAGAATTTTTAATACGAGACACAAAAACAAACAAAAACTTGGTTTTGTTCTACATGAGTGCATATTTGTGTAGATAATGTAAAACATGAAATATTCCTGTATATGAAAGGGGGGAAAAGACATTTATAAGAATTGTGTGCTGGAAAAAAAATGAAGAAATATATTGAGAGAAAAATTTGACAGGGATTTTTTTTATAGAAAAATCAGCCAATAAAAAATGTTGTTTTATATATACGAGTAGGCATGTGTCTGTGTGTTAGTATCTGCTTTTCCTCATCTTGGAACAGGGTTGCCATTTTGGCCATTTCATGGCCAAATTTGACAAATATGGCCTTTTTGAATAGCATTTGGACATGAACTTTTTGGTTTGGCCATATTTAAATCTTTGGCCATTTTGACTTTGTTGCAGTAGTATTTTTAATAAACCCTTATTTTTGGTGTGTACTTCAATATTGAAATGTTTTATAAACAATCATTATTAATATTTTTTTTAATACTATTGTTCACCTTCATCTTAATTTTTCAGTTGCTTTTTATAATCGTAACTTTAATACTCAGGCCATCACCATAAAGTTGCGATAAAAAAGCAACTGAAACATGAAGATGAAGGTAAATAGTAGTATTATATTTTTTAATAAATACTAATGATTTACAATAGTTCATCTAATAAAAATAGATAATAAAAAATTGCTTATATAAAATATATGACATTTGGCCATATTTGGCCATTTTATGACATATTTTTGGTCAGAAATGTCTCCTGTCCTAGAAGCTTCAGTTAACATTTTAAATCTTTCTCCTAAACTGTATTACGTTACACTTGATTTCAATCTATCTATGCATGTCCATATCTATTGATTCAACCACCCAAAAATCATTTTATTTCTATAGAATTGTATCTATATTCACATTAAGCACACTCATTCTCTATCTCTCTCACACACACATATACTGTTGCCGTCTGAAACTCTCTCTCACTATCTATCAAATTATTTCTAGCAACCTCTCTCTGTTTGTCATTCACTCTCTTACCTTTCTCCCTTTCTATTTAGCTAGTTATCTTTATCTTACTTGTCTCTTCCTATACCTCCATTCACTCTCTATTTAATTATCTCTTTCTGTCTCTCTCCTACTATCAATTTAGCAAGTTATCTCTTTTACTTTTTCTATCACTCTCTCACTCTCTGTTTTGCTATCTCTTTCTATATCTCTCCATCACTCTATGTTACTTTTTCTTTATCTCTCTCACTCTCTATTTTACTATCTCTTTCTATCTTTCTACCACTCTCTATTTAGCTAGTTATCTATTTTACCCTTTCTCTATTTCTTTGTCCATTTTACTCTCTATTTTCATATCTCTCTCACTCTTTATTTTACAGTCTCTTTCTCTTTCTCTCTCTCTCTCTCTCTCTCTTACAGTCTCTTTCTATATATCTCTCACCCTCTATTTTACAGACTCTTTCTATATATCTCTCTCGCTCTATTTTACAGTCTCTTTCTATATATCTCTCACCCTCTATTTTACTGTCTCTTTCTATATATATCTCACCCTCTATTTTACAGTCTCTTTCTATATCTCTCACCCTCTAGTTTACAGTATCTTTCTATATCTCTCTAACCCTCTGTTTTACAGTCTCTTTCTATCTATCACCCTCTATTTTACAGTCTATTTCTATATATCTCTCACCCTCTATTTTACAGTATCTTTCTATATCTCTCTCACCCTCTGTTTTACAGTCTCTTTCTATCTATCACCCTCTATTTTACAGTCTATTTTTATATATCTCTCACCCTCTATTTTACTGTCTCTTTCTATATCTCTCACCCTCTATTTTACTGTCTCTTTCTATATCGCTGACTCTCTATTTTACTGTCTCTTTCTATATATCGCTCACCCTCTATTTTACTGTCTCTTTCTATATATATCTCACCCTCTATTTTACACTCTATTTCTATATATCTCTCACCCTCTATTTTAAGTCTCTTTCTATATATCTCTCACCCTCTATTTTACAGTCTCTTTCTATATCTCTCTCACCCTCTATTTTACAGTATCTTTCTATCTATCACCCTCTATTTTACACTCTATTTCTATATATATCTCTCACTCTATTTTACAGTCTCTTTCTATATATCTCTCACTCTGTCTAATTTCTATTCAGTTCCAATCCTTCTGTTCACCTATCTTTTACTTAATTTGATTAAGAATCTATTACCATCTTTCTCTATCTCTTTCTGTTTCTTTCTTTCTCTAATATATATAAATACCTATATGTATATATATAT
>VCCN01007040.1:1397218-1410708 GCA_006491835.1 Architeuthis dux | reverse complement strand
GTGTGTGTGCATATATACACATATATATATGGGTGTGTGTGTGCATATATACATACATACATATATCTGTGTGTCTGTGTGGGGTGGGTTGTGTGTGAATATATAAATATGTACTAAGTTTAGCCTAGTATGCCACAAGGAGAAATGGGGGTTAGAAACTGTGTGGCACCAATATTTCAAGAATTAAACTGAGAAACCAGAATTACAAATAGAAATCATGTGGTTTGGATTTCAGTCAGCTTCATGATATATAATGATAAAGGATGGCAAGAAGAAAAGAATGTTTGATAAGTAATATGAATCAGATGAGTTTTTTCTTAGCATTTCATTTATATAGTCAGCATTGAAATAATTATTAGTAAAACTCAGAATCTCACGAATATCCGACAATAAAAGACTTCCTGTTAGTACTAATACAGGCATCCCCCATTATAACGCGTTTTGTTATAGATTGGTTCGCAATATAAAGTGGGTGGTCGTTGGACCCCAGCATTTTTATCTATATTATCACCAACTTGTCCATAAACCACGCTTAAAAACAGAATTGCCATTTGAACCCGTAAGCTGGATATTTTGGGCGGAGCGCTATTTTACCACACCCTACACCAGAGCTTTACAAACTGTTTGAATTTTTTTTAAATAACATTCTTTTTGACACATTACTTGAGTTTTGTTAGCCAAACCTATATGTATTCATCATCATCATCAGCCGTTATAAGTCTACTGCTGGACAAAGGCCTTTCCCATCTTCCATGATGATCTATCCTGTACTAACCTCTGCCAAGTCCTACCAGCAAACCTTTCTATCTCATCCCTCCATCTTGTGTCTGGTCTTTTCCTACTGCATTTACTGTCCCATAGGCACCAATCGGTTAGTCTTTTCCCCCATCTATTGTCATCTCGCTAGGTGGCCAGCCCATCTCCATTTTTGCTGCTTAATTAGTTGTATAATATCCTTCACTCTAGTCCTCTCTCTGATCCATGTTAATCTTTTTCTATCTGTTAGAGTTATCCCTAGCATTGCTCTTTCCATGGCTCTCTGTGCTATTCTAGTTGGTTTTCAGCTTGTTTGGTTAATTTCCATGTTTCGCATCCATAAGTCATGGCTGGTATTATGCAACCGTTGTATACTTTAAGCTTTAGGTACATTGGCAAGAGCTTTCCAACCTATCGTTATGCGTTGTTTCATTTCGCAGTCATGGTCTTTATTATATTATTTGTAATGACATCCCAGCAGTTCGACTGACCCTGGAAAAGTATCTTTTGAAAGATATACAAAATTACACTTAATTTTGTGACACACCTTGAGATTATAGGTGACACAAGGTTTGGAAATCTTTGCCCTAAGCTCATTTGATGACAGAGGTGAAACTCCCACCACATCCCCAGTCATTAGAGAATATCCCCACTGTCTTTCCATTCTCCAGCCATCACAGCCAAACTGTGTTGGACAAGCTGGTTCTCGTATGGTCACCAAAGTTAAGCAATGTCAAATCTAGTCAGTATCCTAGTTGGGTGACCAACTTGTTATACTGTAAGCATCTGGAGATCGTCTAATGAGCCTCTAGGGCGATCTCGTTGATCCTCCTAAGGAGGAGACCGATCTATACACAGACAAACCAAAGCCCCACATCTCCCCCTGCCGCACCCCAAACTCTCTGACTGGCCTGGCTGCGAGCGACGAGAAATAAATGAATGAAAATCCATCACCCCTACATTCCTATCATTTGTTTGTGGAGGAAATGAATGTATTAACACCTGCTGAGAAGTTGCATATCTATCTGCTCATCTAATTTCTCAGGCCGTCTATTTTGCCTTGAAAGATTAGGGACAAACAAGAGTTAGAGCCGGAGGAGAGTGGGAAGAAAGGTTGAAGTAAAGAGAAAGGAAATCACGGGAGTGGACATCACGGATCAATAAAACAGTGAGCAAGAGAAAGAAAGAGAGGAAGAACAGGTCTGATCAGTCACTCAGTAGAAACTGTCACGTGACCAACGTCTTTTGGCAGCATGCCGTGTTTGGGGAAGGGGTGATCTATTTAAAAAATTGGAAAAAGGGGCGATCAATGAATGAGTTACTTCTCTCGATGATGAGAAGTTTGTGTCACTTTCTAAGTACCACATATTCCAGACACACTTCTTTGAAAAGAAGTAATCCAATGTTTGGTACCAAAAGCGACTCATTAATCCTACTTCTAGCCTTTTTCTTTCTTTTTTATCATTAAATTGAT
The DNA here is from genome assembly GCA_006491835.1 of Architeuthis dux. Classification (NCBI taxonomy): domain Eukaryota; kingdom Metazoa; phylum Mollusca; class Cephalopoda; order Oegopsida; family Architeuthidae; genus Architeuthis; species Architeuthis dux. The sequence continues at coordinate 1,408,478 of VCCN01007040.1, read as the reverse complement.
TGATTGATTTGTTTAGCGGCATATCGACCCTTGATGGGTCAATGCTGAAATCAGTTTAAAATTCTATGTTTTACTTACATTTCAATACAAAATAGTTTACATCGATTACTTATAACATCTATAACATTTATTTTAGTGTGGAAAAAGGTATACAAATTGTATATACAAACACACATCATAACAATCATATTTACACAATATCTAGGACCTTAAACTGAATAAACTTGAAATATTTATCATTTCTTTAATATTAAAATACTCCTTTTTTAAATTGAAAACAGGGATAAAATTGTTCCACTTTCTTACAAGAACATCTTAATATATATAATATATATATTTTTCAATATATAATTTTGTCTCCACCTCACACACCCAAAGTCATCTTTTTTCTATTTTGCTATCTGGGGGATTGATTCCTTGTTTACTTCTTAGTTATGTATAAATACTCTATACTACAGGATTTTTTATGCAATTTCTTTATGCCATTAAGAATAGTAAGACAATTCTGAACTTGATGAATGGTATCTGTAATGTTCTTATTGTATCTATGCGTCTTCGTCATTTCTATCTGTAGTAGCTGTGTTAGATCAGAATGCGTTTCGATTCGTAATCGTGTTTAAGCGTGTTAAGAAAGGATAAACAAAAGAACACATGTTGATAAGAGCTATGCTGAACTGCGCCTTCCCTGTTCCTACTTCCGGTCCCGCTTCTGGGACCGGAAACGGAATAGGGGCTGCTGGGTGCTTGCTTAGGCATGTTTATTTATTTAACATAACATACATGTATATAAACATTATAGTATCAAGTATGAAAAAACCTGCAGAGAAAGTGATGAGAAGTTTGTGTCACTTTCTAAGTACCACAAATTCTGTGTGTCTGGTACCAAAGGTGAATTATTACTCCTACTTCTAGCCCTTTCTTTTTTATCATTAGATTGATCGATTGATTGATTTTATTAAGCGGCATATCAATATTTGATGGGTCATTTAATGCTGAAATCAGTTTAAAATTCCAAAAATAGAGTCCTGCAACTTTGGTGAAAGAACAGGTGGCCTCTGTTGGGGGGAGGGGGGTTCCTACCCCTCTGCAGGAGATGCAGTAGGCACCTTCTAGGCCCCAGCTGACAGGGCTGTATCATTAGAATTTCACACAGGAAAGGATACTCACAAAATGAGTTTGGGTGAAGGGGTTTTGAGACAAAGTCATTTTTTTTTCAATACATAATACATAACAAGTTTGGTTAGTCACTCAATAGAAACCATCATAAGTTACTTCTCTCGCCCTTTGCTGGGCAGTGATCACTAAAAAATTCTGAATTTTCAAAAAACAAGCATGAATGCTACCGGACACAAACTAAGGGGCCAATTTAGCATAAACTTACATTGCAAACTGAATTGAAGAGAGAGATGAACAGAAGGAGTCTAAGGAAAAGAAAAACAAGGTTTTACAGAGAGAGCTTTTAATAATAAGGAGATAAGAATATGAGGAAACCTTTTTAACAGTTTCAAAACTAACCTGCTTAAAATGTTCCAGTAGACTTCTAAAAGAGATCTAGGTGACATATATATCCCAGCAGTAATAGAAACTTTTGGATGTATATGTCCTGTAAGAGTCTTGTACGGGTTAAGAGAATGAGTGAAAAGAGAAATTGAAAAGTGACTAGAAGAGAAGAAAGAGAATGGACTCAATCGGGAATAATTGAAATCATGAAATAAGAGAGTTTATATGAGAAGGTGGAACTAAGTGAGAGACAGTCACATCCGAGAATATCAATATTTAAAAAAATAATCTTTGTTCTGATATCGGACATACCAAATTTAACTACCATTTTTCTTATTAATCTAATCCCAGCCCGACTACACTGAAGCTGGCTTAATGACGCAATTAACTGCTGTCAAAAAAAGCTTATTTCAAGTATATTAAAGTATATAAACTAAATGGGGCTTCAACAAAAATAAGAGATTTTAAAAGGAGGTGCTGATTTAGAAAAGAAAGGAAGTCGACAAAAGTGGATGAAAGGTCCAGCTCTAATCCTGATACGGTAAAGAGGGAGAGTTTGAAAAAGGGGTCAGAAAAAAAAGAAAAAGATAGAGGGGAAAGAGGTATAACAAAGAAATTCATAAAGGACAGAGTGAAGTTTAAAAAGAAAAAAAAACAGGTCTGATTAGTCATTCAATAGAAACCATTACACAATGTTTTTTGGTTGATCAATTAAAACATTTGGCAATTTTTAATTGATCACCCCCAGCATGCTACCAAAATATATTGGTCACGTGACGGTTTCTATTGAGTGACTAACCAGACCTGTTATGTATTATGTATTGAAAAGAAAAATGACTTTGTCTCAAAACCCCTTCACCCAAACCAAATGAATAAGTTATTTCTCTCGCTAAAAAAGTCTAAATTTTCAAAAAACTAGCGGTCACAAAATAGGAACCAATTTAGCATATACTTACATTGTAAACTGAACAAAACGATTTTGGGGGTTTAAAAAAAAAAGTGGGCAAACGTAGTACTGGACTATAATGAAAGAGATAATGAGGGTGAGAGAGAAAGAGAGGAGGAGACTCAATCATATTGAGAGAAAAGGGTCAAGTAGAGAAGGATAGAGAGAAGGAGTGAGTCGAGTATTTAGTATACAGAGTGAGGGAATATGATGGGAAAAAGACCATATATGATGCTTATCAGAATTGCACATCAGAAAATTATTTTATTTGAGTATGCAGGCACATGTATTCATCTACCTGGGAGCATGTATGCATTTGTTTGTGTCATTATTGTTATCTATTCATTGAAAAGACAGCATGTATGCACATTCACACAAGTATGTTGATCTTAGCAAATTGAAGGCATGTATTAGTATATATATTTTGGTGACTGCAGTGCAATGAATACTAACAACTGTTTGCATAGAATAGGTGGCGAGATGTGTACATGGCAGTTAGGGTTGCTTAGAGGGTGTGCGGAGAGGAAGAGAGAGATATTATCTGCACTGTTTAGGTAAGATGGTTTGGTGTCTGGGGACTAAGGACGACTCGTGGATGTAAAAGAAACAGGGAACGATGGGAAGGAAGAAAGAGGGTGATGGGAAAGTTTGCAGAATGAGAAAATTAAGGGTAATATTTTGATTGAAGAAGAGAGTAAAAAAAGAAAAAGAAAAGAAAGGTATCATATATATATTTATTAAGCTTAGCTTAGTCTGGCACAAGGCCAATGAAGGTACACTATAATTAGGTGAATGCTTCTGAGTATGATCCTTAAAGGAACAAAAAGAAAGAAAAGAAAAATGAAAGAAAAAAAGCATAAAAGAATTAATAGAATACCAAATCTAAAAAGGAAAACACTGTGAATAATAAAGATGCTTGTCTGGAGACACATGTATAAGGAACAGTTCTGGTTAGTCACTCAACAGAAACTTTTGGCAGCATGTCATGTTGGGGGTGATCAATTAAAACAATTGGAAAAAGAGGTGATCAATGAATATTTACTTCAGATTTTGTTTGGCAGTGATCACTAAAAAAGTCTGAATTTTCAAAAAATAAGCTTGAATGCTGCTGGTCACAAACAAGTAATCAATTTAGCAAAAACTTACATTGCAAACTGAACCCCTCCACTAAAAACCTATTATGGGGGTGAATTTTAAAAAAACCAAAAAAATGTTTTTTTTTTAGACATAATGTAAATGTTTAAATTTTCAGCCCCCTAGCTTGATTGGTGTGGCCTGTATGTGTGATGCATACATACACAGCCAGCCAGCCAGCTGGACCAACTTGAAAACTAAAGAAACCTATGTTGACAGTTTTGGTGACAGTTTTGGTTGACAGTTTCTAATATGATAAAGAAAGACAGAAAAGATGGCAAGAAGAAATAGAAACTAGAATAAAAAGGAAAGTCCTATGAGTTTGTAAATAAGGAGGAGAAATCTGCTAACGGCAAAGTCACAAATTAACAGATTTCCAGAATAAACACGTAGAAAAGAGTCAACAATTGTGGCCAGTGAATTTACTTGAATTTTTCTCTGAGATTTATTAATGACGCAAAAGAGGTCAGCACAATACCTTAAGGCATTTGCAAGTTGGCCATGAAGGGTGGATACCAGACTGGGGTATTTGGAACAGATTGAATCAAAGTAAATTCCTTCTCTTTATTAAACAGGTTGCCTAAGGAGCAATCAAGGATTTTTTTTGTTTTTGTTTAATCTGGTGACATTTCTTTCTTTATTTTTGTGATTGCCTCTGCTACATTATTGAAACAGAGAAGAGATTGAATCTATCTCATTCATCTTGTAGACTGTGACATAGCTGGGTTGATTTCAGATACTAATCTGGCTTGCCATAGAGAAACGAGTTAGTAGTTGAGAAATAATAGTCAAGCTTATTTGATTCTATGAAGTTATGTTGTGGCAAGCAAGGAGCAGTTTAATAACAGTATAGCAAAGTTGGTTTAAAAGAAATAGCTTTCTTAATCAGGATTAACAGCCAAGGATAGTTTTGTTATTTTGCAGTATATAGTAGTTCTTTTACAGCAGCATAACCATACATGCTTGATGTGGGTTGCCATATCTGAACATTCAAAAAAGAGAACCTTCCTGAAGACATCTTGCCCTCACCCAAAACATATTTTGGCACTTTGTAACCTTGCAGCAGCTGTGATAATTAATATTTTCTGCTATTGAAGAATTTTAAAAATTCTTTCCAAATGAAGATTTTGAGATGTAAATGGAGGACATGTCTGGGAAAGTATGGATGTATGGGAACCTGAGTTTGATTCCATTCTTGAAGAGGATAGGTAAAGAACCTGGATGCAGATAGCAATTAGCAGAAAATAACAATAATTTATCCAGGCTTGTTTGATGTTTAAATTAAAAAGCAAGTATAATCTTGAGTAGAGATACCAATTAGCTAATAAACATAGTAAAAAAACACCATATTAAGACTTACTTAATGGATTTGTTGAAGGAGTTTGAAGAAATATTGATTGATAATAATATTGTTATGTTTATGTTATTTATTTCCAATATGTACCAGTTACTCACTGTTGTAGATTGATGGCCAGAGTAAACAAGAAAGATAAAAAAGAACAGGTCTGGTTAGTCACTTAATAGAAACAGTCACGTCTTTTAGCTGCAAGCATGTTGGGGGTGATCAATTAAACAATTGGAAAAAGGGGTGATCAGTGAATAAATTACTTCTCTCACCTTTGCTTGGGGGGGTGATTACTAAGAAAGTCTGAATTTTTAAAAAAACAAGTGTGAATGCTGCTGGAGACACACTAAGGGCCCAATTAGCATACACTTACATTGCAAATTGAACCCCACTAAAAAAAAAACTATTCAGGGGGGATTTTAGAAAACAAAAATAACATTTTTCTAGACATAATAAGCAGTAAATATTAAAATATTCAGCCCTCTAACTCCATTGGTACATCATGTATGTGTCATATATACATACATAGCCAGCCAGACAGATCTGCTTAAAAACTGAAGAAGCCTATGTTGACAGTTTTGGTCACAGTTTTGGTCGACAGTTTCTAAAAATGCATGGAAAAACTTCATAGTGAGAGAAATGAGAAGTTTTCAGCAGATTCTACAATGTTTATTTGGGTCTCGACTCTTTGGCTTAAACTCTGTCCAACTATTATAAACTTATATTATAAATATTTAAATTTTATTGCTCGTAACAATTTCTATAAAAGTGAAAAATGTCAGATTCATCAGAATTTGAATACCAAAGCAAACGTCTTCATGCAGAATACAAATTTTGTGCCACAAATATTTATTTTTTGTCCTGCTGGAAATTTATACAGTATAAAAATTCCTCCATTTGAAATTCAAGACTGAAATAAAATATAGAAATAGTCAGAAATCTTTTTATTCTTATTTTTAAAATTTTTAAGTGTCACAAATAGTAAATTTAAATTTTTAATTTTGATTCTAAATTTTAGAATTGAAAATTTCCCATTCAGGTTACCAAATCTGAAATTTAAATTCAGAAACCCGAACAATTTTAAACTCAAACAATTTATCATGTAACTGTTGGAAATTATTTGGTTGTGTTTGTATTCTCTAATTATAAATTCAAATGTTTCACTTGAAATTCTAAAATTGTGCTCAATTGATTTAAGTTGAATTGAGAGTTGAACTTAGCTTTCAATAAAAATGGATTTCGAATTTAAATTCAGTTATAAATAGTATCAACAGGTCTGGTTAGTCACTCAATAGAAATTGTCATGTAACCAATGTCTTTTGGCAGCATATCGTGTTGGGGCTGATCAATTAAAAAATTGGAAAACGGGGTGATCAATGATTAAGTTACTTCTCTCACCTTTTTTTGGGCAGTGATCACTAAAAAAGTCTGAATTTTCCAAAAACAAATGTGAATGCTGTCGGACACAAACTGAAGTGACCAATTTAGCAAATACTTACATTGCAAAATGAACACCCCACTAAAAACATATTTAGGGAGGGGGATTTTAAAAAAAGCAAAGAGACTTTTTTTTCAAGACATAATAAGGAGTACATTTTCAGCTCCATTGGGATGGCTTGTACACATGATACATACACAGCCAGCCAGACCAACTTAAAAACTGAAGAAACCTATGTTGACAGTTTTGGTGACAGTTTCTTTTTGTTGACGGTTTCTAATTTAAATGCCTTGCCACAGAACAAGCTAGTCTTACAGGTCTTTACTACTAAAGTGAGTTCAGTTCTCACTTCATGCCCCATGCTTGTGGCCTTGTGTCATACTAAGCTAAGTTTAGTAAATATTCTGGACACTCACCCAAATGCAACATTCAGTAAGCACATCTGAGACCAACTTGTTAGTGTAGTGAGTTCAGTCCTCACTTGGTGATCCATTACTGTGGCCTTGTGCCAAATAAAGTTAACCTTAGTAAGAGGTCACCTACTATAGTGTGATGGTTAGAAAGTTGGCCTCATTTAACAATTCACTAATTTATTGAGTTCAGTTCTCTTTGGGCATCTCGCTTGGTGGCCTTGTGCCAGACGAAGCTAAGCTTAGTAAGAGGGTGCCTACCATAGTATGATAGTTATCAAGCTCATCTTGCTGACCAATTTACTTGTGTAATGAGTTCAATCCTCACTGGGTGCTCCACTACTCTGGCCTTGTACCAGACTAATCTGACTGAGAGTTTTCATAACTGTGAACTTTGTGAAGATTCTAATGCAAAATAATGTAACTGATCAAATCCTGCCTACAATATAATTTGGTGATAGAATTATTGCTGCTTCTGCCAGTGAGTAGCTGGAATAAATATTGTGCTAATCAATCTTACTCTCATATTTCCCTGCCCAAATCAATGAATCTCTATGGAATCCTCAAAAGAAGAAGAAATCAAGCGAAGAATCACTCTAGATTGGCAAGCTTTCGGCAGAGCAAACTCAACCTTCAAAAACAAGAAAATCTCCTTAATTTAAAAGAGAAGGGTCTGCAACCAATGCATCCTCCTAATAGTAACTTATGAGGCTGAAGCATGGAACCTAACTAAAAGATTGGCCCTCAGACTGAGAACTATGCAATGTGCACCAAAGAGAATCAAGCTTACCATCTCATGGAGAGATCACAAGACAAGACAGTATATAAAAAACAAACAGGGGTCGGGATATCATAGAAAACATTAGAAAACTCAAATGGCAATGGACATGCCATGTTGCAAGAATGTCAGACAACAGCTGGACATCACAACTCACAACATGGATCTCGAGAGATCATATGTGAAATTGTGGCTGGCAAAGAATAAGATGGCATGATGAACTAGACAAGTTCAGAAAGTACTTGCTCCGCAACACCCACAATCGAGAGGTCTGGCAAACTTGGAAAAGGTCTATGTCAAACGACAGATGTTAAAAGGCTGATGATGATACAAAGAAAATCCATTAGACAAAACATTAATAGTGCCATGAGGTAGAGTTTATCCAGATAGAAATACTAATCAAGTCACAGTGGTAGGTGACTTTATTGCAGAGTTCTTGGACAGATTAAGTTTATTTTTATATTATTTTATTCTGATTTACTTGGACTAATATCCTCATCTTGGTTATTATAGTTACAACATTTCGGCCGTTGTACCCTCTGGCCTTCTTCAAGTGTCTGTCACAGTTGGTAACCTCCTGGAAATTTCTAACCAAACCCTTTTTTCAATCAATTGTTCTCATTCCACTGTCCATGCTAGAGAATATCTTGTATCAGTTAATTATTCCTATCCTTATGTTGTTGCTTGTCTGCCTCTTCCACTGAACCAGAGTATACTACTTTTTTGCAGGACCTGATCCAGGGATTGAAGTAATGACTGGCAGGCAGATTACAAGATATCCTTAACCAAAACTCTTATCTATCCCCATGGATTGAAAAGAGGTTTCAGTTCTCAAATTCCCGGATGATTACCAACTACAACAAACACCTGAAGAAGCCTGGAGGGCACAACATCTGAAACGTTGTTACTATAATAACCAAGATGACGACATAAGTAACTATTTTAGTCACAAGGCAGACTTTGATGGTGTCTTGATCTTAAGTAGAAAACTATAAGAAAAGTTTTGTTTAATCTGAAAATCAAGAATGAGTTTTTGCTATTATCTTAGATGAAAAGGATGATGCTTATAGTCTGAATGTAATGAATCCTTGGTCCCGTAACCAAGTACAGCATTTTCCATCACCTGTACTGTGTCTTTGTGGCACCCGTCACAGGTGCGTCTTGGGCAAGATAGCTTATGGAGCACAATCCTCTCCAGGCTCCCTCAATCCTACTCTTTATGCTTAGTGCTTAGCAGAGAGGCATTGGGTACCATTTTTAAAGTCTTTGGTATGACTCGGCCACATATTGAAGCCATGACCTACTGAACTGGAGGCGAGCACTCTACCACTGGGCCACAGTGATTGGTTATGTGATGAACACATAGATGTAAAATTCTACCTATCAAATAATGAATTCAATTTGCAATGGCCTCGGCATGATTTCTCTGCCTCCCTGCCAGACATTATATCCTTATGCAAATGTAAATGATGGTTACTATAATCTGAATATGATGGATATATAGTTGTTTATTAGGATCATCTCTAGGTAAGGTAGTGAATGTTTTGTGTTAACATTTTTGATAATCCAAGGCTTTCTTTTAAGGAACTATTACTGGTAGATGATCATGATTTGACAGACTGTGCAATTGTGAGATAAAGTTACATAACTTTAAGATCACTGCTTTTATATTTGAATAGTTTCCTCTAAGTTGTGCACATGTGCATGCGCACACATTTTGCAACTAGTGCACATAGGAAATTAATGTGTGCACAAAACATTTTATAAATATCTTACTGAATTTGTATTGAAAAAATATTGATACCCTATGTCGAATTCATAAGTGCGCACATACTTTTGTCTCGGTAAAAGATTTTGCACAATATAAGATTTTGGTGGACCCTGACTACAAAAACTAGGGAACAATGCAACATATTTATATTTTGACAAAGGAAAGACAGGTGCTGCCAGCATGGATAGTTTGTTATTGAGTAGAGTCAACTAGCATTACAAGGGAAATTATGAATCACTGCCACGCATATATGCTGTGTTAGGGTGATCAATTAAAAAATTGGAAACAGGGGTGATCAATGAATAAGTACTTCTCTCATCTTTTGTTGGGCCGTGATCACTAAAAAAGGCCAAAAAACAAGCGGGCACAAACTAGTGACCAATTTAGCATAACTACATAAACATGCTCTGAAACAAAAACATTTATCAAAAAGGAAAAACTCGTTATAAAATCAAAGGTTCCAATCAAGTTTATTACTTATATGCATGAAATACAAATAAGCTAAAATAAGAAAAAAATACATATGAGAGAACTGGATACACTAGAGTGCATATCTAAGTGTTTTCATACTGCTTAACATGCAGTTATGTTTATATCTGTGCGATGAATACATCTGCCTAGGACAGGTAATAAAGCTAGAGAAAGACCATGACTGGTCTGAATAGAGACATTCTGAAGAGCACCATGCCAATGTGCTTAAAGCATAAAGTACACAACGGTTGCATAATACCAGCCATGACTTATGGATGCGAAACATAGAAATTAACAAAACAAGCTGAAAACCAACTTAGAATAGCACAGAGAGCCATGGAAAGAGCAATGCTAGGATCAGAGAGAGGACTAGAGTGAAGGATATTATACAACATAATTAAGCAGCAAAAATGGAGATGGACTGGTCACCTAGCAAGAAGAGATGACTATAGATGGGGAGAAAAGACTAACTGAATGGTGCCCATGGGACAGTAAACGAAGTAGAAAAAGACCAGACACAAGATGGAGGCATGAGGTAGAAAGGTTTGCTGGTTGGACGTGGCAGAGGTTAGCACAATCTAGGTCGCCATGGAAGGAGATGGGAAAGGCCTTTGTCCAGCAGTGGACATGGATGATGATTATTTTATTTTATTTTTGTTATTAAACCAAGTATTGTAAAGAATTTTTATTAATTTTTGACTGCCATTTACCCTTATCTTAATTAGTTTTCTTTTAAATCACAATGTATAAAATGGTTTAACGAATACTAATAGCTTTTTTACTAAAACCAAAAGTAAACAATAACACTACCATACTGGCATTACTGAAATTGTGAAAAAACTATAAATTAGGATGAATGTAAATAGTAGTCAAAAATTAATAAAAATGGTTTACAATACTTGATTTAATAAAATAAAATAAACGTCATTGCTGTGTCAGCTTAGTATGAAAGTAAAAAAAATTGTTCAAATCATTCCTTATGAAACAATGCGTTTTTGACAGTTAAGTCGTCCTACTTTGCCACCATTTGTCTTATAGTCCAGCATATTAAGTATTTCTACAATCATGAGCTAAAAGAAAAGTTTTCCGACAATAAAAATCTATTCATGGTAATTCAATGCATTAGTTGGAAAGGGATGAATTGTAAATGGTTTTATTATTGAATTTTGTAAAGAAACTCAATAACTTAGTCAACAAGTGTAAGGATTTTAACTGCTGGAATTAATTTTAAATCAAAATCACATTATATGATTGGCGATAATCCAATCCATGACAACAGTAGTTATTTGGTTATATGACTGAGTATATCTTCTCTAAAATGGTTAATCAATTGTCCAACTGTAAGTAACTTATGAATAATTCTGTATCATATCATGTACAGAAGTGAATAAGTCAATTGTGTTACACATGACTGTAATCATAAAATTGCAGTAAAAAAGGAATATCATTAGAATATTTTATCCCAAA
>VCCN01007040.1:1314880-1325872 GCA_006491835.1 Architeuthis dux | reverse complement strand
GACATAATTTGAATATGTAAACGGTTGAAAAGAAATCAACACTCACTCAGTACACAAGCTCACTCAATGGTGACTCACTGTCATCTGAGTAACCCCACAGGAGAGTGTATGTTCATGCATGCACAGTAAGGTCCCCCCTAATAAGTTACCAAGTTACATCTAGGCCGTGCAACTGGTTCTCAAGATATAAAAAGCGGCTGGATACTTTTCAGACTGATTTTATATATATAATGTGTGCATGGGTGTGTTTGTGTGCACTGATTTATCTGTCTATTTTGTGGTTTAGGAGCTGTAGCTTAAATGTTATTTACTTTGTGTACAATGCATACTTTTTACTGAGCATACCTGCCTGACCTTATATTTTGTTTTGTTGTTTGCTGTGTTCCATCATAAAAACAATGTATTTATGTGGATGTATATATGTATACTTTTCCTTTTGCATAATTTAATCTAAACAAACTTGTCTTATGCCAACCAAAGCCTGCACCTTTCTTCACACAGAGGCTTTTTGTATATTTGTTTCAGTTTGTTAAGGACGCACCATCTGAATAAGGGCCTCAAAAGATAGCTGTTGTTTTATATATATATATATATTGGAGAGCTGTTTGGACATTCAAAACAGTTGCAAATTGAACAAAGAAATTCTAATAAACCTTAGCTAAAAGAAAAAAAGCTAAAAAAGAAATAATAAAAGAACAAAAGATGAGATAAAACCTTCCACAGCAAGGAAATAAGATAAATTTTTTTACAATAAAAATATAGAAAAAAAGAATGTAAACAGTGAATGACTGTATTTAGGGAGATTAAGATGGAATATAAAGACTGATGACATCACAGATCATTGAAAGTAAATATCACACAATAATATAAAATGAAATACTGACAAAAAAATGAAATCTACCCAAAAAAGGGGAGAGAAAATAAAAATATCGATATTTTTGATGGTAATGTCTGATATCAACTCAGTGTGTGTACTGTTTTGCAAACAGAATTTCCCAATATTATAAGTTTTTTTTTTTGTTTTTAAGGTGGAGTACATTTTTTATTTTCTTCAATGAGGTGTTCAGGTGCATAAATCGTTCAACCATCCGGTAACATTTGATTCAATTCTCTGATTGTTCTATTTGTTTGTTCCTTCATTTACTCATTTTGTTTGTTTGTTTTATTTTTATTATCTTTACACATTTTTTGTTTATTCTAAAAGAAAAAAAAACATAGAATTGTTTGTGAAAAGAAAACATACATTGAATGTTTTTAGAAGGGAATCTCAAGAGAGAACAGTACGCAGTACAAAGTAGAAAAGAGGAAGAAAAAAAGAATTTGGATAAGTTATGGTAAAACTATGCTGTAGAAAAAAAGAGGTCTGGATTTCAACTGAATGCAAATATGGAGAGCCATCTCAACTTGTGAAAACAAAAAAGCATAGATAAAGAGATTGAATAATTTTATTTTTTGGTGGTGGGAGGACCACCATGAAGTAGTGCATAGCAAGCTATTCTCACAGACCATTATCATTTTACCTTAGTGAATTCAATCCTCACTGGGTGGCCCGCACTTATGGTCCTGTGCTGGACTAAGCTAAGCTTAGTAAATATCAAAAGAATAATTTTTATAACACTTGATGTTTTCCAAGTGTATATACGCAGTATAGGTCTGGATAGTCACTGAATAGAAACCGTCATATGACCAACGTCTTTTGTCAGCATGCCGTGTTGGGGTGATCAATTAAAAAATTGAAAAAAGGCGTGATCAATGAATAAGTTACTTCTCTCACCTTTTGTTGGGGCAGTGATGACTAAAAAAGTCTGAATTTTCAAAAAACAAGCGCGAATGCTGCCAAACCCAAATGAAAAGACCAATTTAGCATAAACTTACATTGTAAATTGAACCACCTTTAAAAACCTATTTGGGGGAGGGGGATTTTAAAAAAACAAAAAAACCTTTTTTTCTCAACATAATAAGGAGTAAATGTTTAAATTTTCATCCCTCTAGTTCCATTGGTGCGGCCTGTGTGCATGATACATACATAGCTAGCCTGCCAAACAGCCAGCCAGATGAACTTACAAACTGAAGAAACTTATGTTGACAGTTTTGGTTGACAATTTCTAACATGAAAACAATCTCCCACTCATAAGAAAGCCAGTAATGGAAACCCATTATCAAACCAACAGTAATGGTCCATAATAGATTCTACATACAGTGGGTAGGTTAAGCGTACAAATGATAAATGAACAAGGAAAGAACAAATTTTCAAGAAAAGAGTATCTCTTAGGCCAACTTATTCTTTATATAATCTAGTGTCATGCCTTCACAAATATAATCACTTATATTCTACTGAAAATCATTTGAATGAAATTTGTAGTTGATTTATATTTGCTTGGGACTGACTATTTTTCAAGTACCATCAGTATTTGGTATTTACCAATTCTGAAACTGTTCAAATTAAACATGTGTTGACTTTTCTTGTCTGAAATATGTTATACAAAGTGTTTTAATCATTGTATGTGGTTAGTTCAGACTAATTTCCTCATCTTTGTTGCTTGTTTCTCATACACATCACACCTGATACTTGAGTCTCTGTGTTCTTGGGATTGTATCCTCCTGACCTCTGCATTGACCTCCTGACCCCCTGTAGAACTTTGCACAGGATTCCATCTCTTGGGCAATGCTTATGAAATACCAAGTTCATCATTTGTTCCTTCTTAATTAATGGTTCCAACAAGATATCAAGGTTTTTTGATTGATTCATGAGAGGAGATGCACATGCTTCTGCAGAACAAGATTTGACAACATTTCAGAACACAGCAAACAACCAAGGAAGGCCAGGGGTTACACAGCTGAACACATCAAAGACTAGGAAATTCATTTGAACAAACCACAGACAATGTTTTGATTTTGTTTCTCCCTCCAAGTTTCATTTTGTTTTATTTGGCTGGGAATTTAAGCACTGGTATTTTTAACATGCTATTGCATTAAACTTGGATGCAATAAAATAAATTAGTTGAAAGTGTTAAGTAAGTATTATGAGTTATTCCCCTTAAGCAGAAGAGTTCTTATCCACTTCAGTTAAGGGGTGCTGTTTTACGTTCTGGTCAACAGCCATTATTACATTGTGTTATGAGTAGAAGAGAGAGCTCGGAATGACACACGTGTCATTATTTGAATAAAGGACCTGTAAGTACGTAATCTATTGTTTTTAATCTGTTAATTTCTGTCATTAAACCAAGCTTACAGAAAGTATTTATTGCAAGGTTTATAGTTAGCTAATTGAACCAAATTGAAGTAAAACTAAAAAATGTGTAACTATACATACATCAATAAGTCCATAACCTAATGATGATTCAGTGGTGAATATTAATCACATAGATTGAACATTATAGAGTGAACATTTCAGATCAAATTTCAGCTATTAACTACAAGTCAAGCTACAGATTTATTAATGCACCCTTGTATAATAGGTTAAAAGTAACCATGAAATAATAAGATAAAGATATATTTGTTTTAAATAGTCATTGTGTTCTGCTAACCTTTAGAAGTGATGTATTTCAGTCTGGATACAAAAAATTATATCTTTGAGCTTTAAAGGTTTTTGTTATTGTTCTTTGTGTAATCTAGAAGAAAGCATTAAGTTTTCAAGAATTAAAGAAATCTTTTTAAGAATGAATAAAAACTATCCATTTCTCTGTTTTGTTTATACACCTCAAGATTCTGATAGAAAGCATGAAGATTTTTTACTTGCACATTTTCAAAATAGACAGATAGGTGTAACTTTTTTTTTTCTGGGATGATTTAAATTTTGTAACACTAGGTCTTCAAACATTCAACTTTAGAGGCAAATTAGAAAAAAAGTAAAAATTAAAAAAATGCTAAACAATACAATCTCTGGCAATTAATGAAGTCTTTCGATTTAATGAATTTTACTAATCAGACAGTAAGATTAATTGAGGAGATATTTTTTTGCAATAAAATTCAATCTTTTGGCCCAAAATGAAAAAAATGAAAAAATAAAAAACCCTTGTCAAAAATTTTTCGGGTAATCTCATTTTCTTCTCTCCTTCTCAGATTTTGTTGTTTTAAAAAAATACAAACCAGTCTTACTTTCTTATTTCTGTATATCATTGAAAGTATTTTTATAAAATTTAAGATGTTGAAAATGGCCTAAACAGGAATAACATGTACATCAGAAGGCATACACCAATACACAAGGGTCAGGATGTTGAGAATGGCCTAAACAGCCGTAACATGTACATCAGAAGACATACATCAATACACAAGATGGAACTATGTTCATAAAAACATTAATTTAAAAATTTTAAGGTTTTTTTAAATTTTGAAGTTTTAGAATTTTAATATTTATAACATCTAGAACACTGAAATTGAAAATAATTTTCAATATTTTTCATTTTCATAGTGTTGTATAGTGGGGTGAATGTCCTGGACTTGGATAGAAAGGAAAGACTCGAAGACTGTTTTATTTCTTAAGATACATTTCATCGGGCGGAGAGTGAAGTGTGAGAGCGAGATAAGGTGTGCCCGAGAGACCGTTCCCAACAGGAGAACCCGGCCATGTGCCTTTCCAGCCCTAGGCGGTCTGCCTGTCTCTGCTCAGGTCTTGTGTTTTCTCCATCTCTTCTGCTTCTGTCTCGGCTCTGAGCTTTATGGAGTTTCAAACGCCCATGCTGGTGTTGTTTCCGGTTTCCACATCCTGTTTTGGGACACCTACGCATATGCTAAGGTGACTGGGTCACTTCCACCTTTGCACAGGTGTTGGCCTGGAAAATGACCTTCTCATGGTAGTATATCATAACAATAGTTTATTGTTATAAAATTTAATTTTCTTTGTTCTTTATTTTATTTTTACTAAAAATGAATTGAATTAAATGAGTAAATTTAATTCCACAGACTCCTAGCCATATTTGACTTGTGGGAGGGATTTTTTCAGTAGAGGTTTTTTCCAAACTAAATAAGTCAACCATTATTAATTTTTGACTAGTATTTCTTTCATCTCAAATCTACGGCAGTGAATAAAAAGTTCAGATCAGAAATAAAGGAAAAGCTGAGAGCTGCATTTTTTACTAATGACCATAGAATGACAGTCTGAGTAGTTGTGATGTAAAGCAACCTAAAATAAGAAGAAAGAAACACTAGTCAAAAATTAATAATGGTTGACAATGCTTTATCTAATAAAAATTCAAATCAATATTACTACTAAATAAGTCAAACTTGTTTTTCAAGCAGGGATGTCTGTCAGAGAGTAATAATCTCCTGAGCCATTGCTTCTGAGTTTGATCCTCACTGAGTGCTCCATGATTGTGACCTTGTACTAGATGAAGCTAATCTTAGTAAATATCTGCTTGTTGCACTTACTCAAACGCAAGCACCCAATGTAATGTAATGGTTAATGTGTTGTTTATTTTATATAGACTTGGCTTAATATAAATAAATCTGTACTTAATATTTGCTTAGTATGGCTCAAGGCTTAATGTGGGGAAATAGTGATAGGGAGACTGGCACAACACGATCTTCCTAGTGGGGAGGGCTTTCCTCTCTAGAAAATCAGTGTTAAAAGGTTTTCAGAAATTTTGCACACACACCCCCTCAATGAGTAGGGAAAACATTTTTTTTTGCTTTTTGAAAATTCCCCTCCTAAATAGCTTTTTAGAGTGGGGGTTCAATATGCAATGTAAGTTTATGCTAAATTTGTCACTAGTTTGTGCCTGCTTGTTTTTTGAAAATTCAGATCTTTTTTTAGTGATCACAGCCCAACAAAAGGCAAGAGAAGTAATTTATTTATTGATCACCCCTTTTTCCAACTTTTTAATTGATCACCCCCAACACAGCATATATGTCTTTTTTTTGTTTATTTTTTCTTTCTTTTTGTTAGTTCATATCTTTCTTTCTACCTCCATACATCTCTTCAACTTTCTTTTTTTTTAAATTTTTTGTGGGTCTTTATTTTTCATTTATTTTTGTTACTTTCAAATTTTTTGTTGTAGATAAATTGTATCTGATAATCAGCCTTATAGTCAGAGATTCTCCTCTCAAAGGAAGATGCAATCAACAACCCTACACAAAAAATAAAGAATACAAAAATGGCTTGGGGAATACAATTGAAACAGCTCTCTAATATCAGTAATATTTTCAGAATGAAAGGCAGTCTACATCTACTCTTTGTCAACCAATTTAAATCACTATTAAGAAGATGAGTGAAAAGCCAATATTGGTGCCGTTTATCTTGGGGAGACAAATTAATTCTTTGACCGTTATCAATTGTGCAAGCTATTCTTTTTGGATATCGCAATAAAGCTAAAAGAAAAAAGGATTTGATTAAAACCTCTCTTGGCTTTTAGGCAGCTTCATTGCTGAGCTGATGTTCAACTATCTGTCATCAATCTCTACAAGGTGTATTTGATAAAAATGATCTGACTTTAATCTGTTTTACAAAGATGTTAACCTTTAAGAAGCATCTTCTTTTAAAGCTATTCAATTTTTTGTTTTATTCTGTTTGTTTACTTGTTTGAAGAACCTCAACAATCCCTCTTCTTCCTCGGGCTTCAATTCTTTATCCAACATCTTAAGATTCAAACCCTGATAGCATCTTGCTCTTCTTCAACACTTATCCCAGGAGGTAGTGGGTGTAGGATTTTCGGTCTCTTCAGAAAAGTGGTGGTATGGGGAAGTAGTTTAACAGTTTATTCAGATCAAGAAACACATTCTTTAGTTTGATACACTATTGTATTTTGTTTGGGATTTAAGGGGATTAGATTGTTTGACATATTTTTTTGTATTTCTTTACATTTGAGGGTTTTGTTACATATGATACTCTTCTTTTTCACTCTTTGTTTTTATTTTATTTCGTTTTACTTGCTATTTTTTCTTTCTGGTTCAAATTTCATGTTTCCTGATCTTTATTAATGTCATTCTTTTTTGCTGAATTCTTTTTCATTCAGACTTTCTGTGCTTCAACTTCTTTCTTTTCATTCATATTACTATTTTTAATTTCTGACTCTTGCCCACATTCTTCCTAACAGTTCTTTCTTTTTTTCTTTTTTTCAGGATTCTTTTCTTTTTTATTCAGCTTTTTATTAATGTCACATTTTAACTGAATCTTTTTCACTCAGAGTTTTTTCTTTCTTTCTTTTTATTCATTTTACAATTTTTAGTTAGTCTTTCCTCCCATTTCTCCAGACATTTTTCTTCCTTCTTCCTTCCTTCTTTTATTTCATTCATTTTATCATTTTTAATTTCTGACTCCACCCTCTTATTCTTCCTAACATTTATCTTCTTCCTTATTTCTTTCTTTCATTTCATTCACTTTACCATTCATTTTTCATTCATTTTACCTATTTTTATCATTCTTCCTCACATTTTAGCTCCTTTCTTTCTAACTTTCTTTCTTTCTCCTTTTAATTCTTTCATTACTCTTTCATTTACTTTTCTTCTTCTCTCTTCTTTTTAAAATTCATTTACTCTCTGATTTCTTCCTCCTCTTCTTCCTCCTCCTCATTTTTCTCTTTCATTTACCATTTATTTTTTCTGCCTTCACCTTTCTCTTTCTATTTTTCCTTTCGTGTTTTGCACTTGTATAAATTCAACCATGTATTTACAATCTTTTTTCTTCTCATATTTCTTTTATTTCCCCCTTGCCTTAGTTGTTCCTATTTTGTTCAATTCTAATCCTTGTCAGACTGATAGGATTTAACACGTCAAATCCCAGCACTTTGGGCAATGCAGACAATGAAGAGAAAATAAACAAATCCGAAAATCAGAATTTTACCTTTTAGACTTTTGAAAAATTCTTTTTGTGCATAAAACAGAGAAAGAAAAAGAAATACAAATAGAAATTTAAAAATAAATATATATACCACAAAATGCCAACAAATACATTCAATATGTCTCCTCCTTTGCTCAATGTAGAAAAAAAACAAAATGGCTGATACAATTTTGTCACTTTAATAAATAGGAAAAATCAAATTCTGTTCTAAAGTGGTAATTTGGTCACTGGAGCAAACATTTTGTTTATGTTTCCATTGAATTCCCTGAAGTTGCTTGTAATGAAAGAAAAAAAAAGTAAGTTTATTCCCTGTTATCTCTTCATCTATGGAATTTGAAATCATATATAAAACAGGTCTGGTTAATCACTCAATAGAAACTGTCATGTTACCAGAATCATCTGGCAGCATGCTGTGTTGAGGGTGATCAATTAAAAAGTTGGAAAAAGGAGTGATCAATGAATAAATTACTTCTCAGTGTGAATGCTGCCGGACGCAAACTAAGGGACCAATTTAGCATAAACTTACATTGTAAATTGAACCCTCCATGATAAAAACCTGGGGGGGGGGTTAAAAAAAGGAGGAAATGTTCAAATTGTCAGCCCTCTAGCTCCATTGGTGTGTCCTGTATGCATAACACATATATAGCCAGCCAGCCAGAATCTCTTAAAAACTGAAGAAACCTATGTTGACCTATGTTGACAGTTTCTAATAAGAGTTGTGTCTGTCACACTGATAGCATCATTGTTATGATATGTGTTTCCGGACACCTGGGCAGAAATGTAAGTGAACTCAGTCACCTCAGGAAATAGGTATATTGTTTAAAACAGGAAATGGGAACTGGTAATTGACACCATGATTCACACCACGTAGGCCTTAGAGAACCTATAAAGCAGACCCAAAGAAGCGAATAGAGCGGACAGAAATCTCGACACTAAAAGAAGACACAGACATCAGCGGATCCAAAAGGCACAAGACCGTTGTCCCTGTTGGGGACAGACTGGCAGTTCTCCTTATTTTCTCTCTCCCACTCTTCACTCTTCGGTCGACAAAGATGTATGTTGTGTAATAAAAATATGTCCAGATATTTTTATAAGCAAGTCTTCGAGTTTCCTTTCTATCCACTATACAACATCATTAGCAGCCATCAGCCCCTCTCCCTTCCTACCCTCTTATGAAACTACCTAACTGTTATCCTCTCTTCTTTCCTATCCTCTTATTAAACTACCTAACTTTAATTTTCCCCCTCTACCTTCCTACTCTCTTATTAAACTGCCTCACTTCTTTTCTCCCTTATTCCTTCCTACTGTGTCTGCCACACTCATAGTGTCAGAAGCAGCCATCAGCTGATTTCCCCCCTATTCAATATTATTGTACACTTATAATAACCATCAGTGAAGTGAGAGGTCATGGACTAGTATAAATAAAGTCATAGGTATATCAGATAGTTTCATATTCAAAACAACAAACTCCATGTAGGCTGATGTTGAGGACAAACAGGAGAAGGGTGCTGCTGGCAGGGCTTCCAAGAGAAATTTTATAAGTTGGTGCCAAGCTCAAATTCACGCATCCTTTAGCCATCTTGTTTTATCTGCTATAACGCCTTTAACACGCCATACTACATTCACTCGCTGATAAACAATAGGGTCAAACTATTAGAAACCGTCAGCCAAAACTGTCAATATAGGTTTCTGGCTGGCTGGCTGACTGCCTGGCTATATATGTTCAGTATTGCCCATAAATAAGTACACCCCTACCAATCTTTTATAAAAAGTTAATTTTCTTCTAAACCAAACATACCAGGATTTTATTATTTCTAGTGGAGAATTATACAATCAATACGGATATTATTAGGTATTATTTATTACCAAAACCTACAGCATTGAAACTCTGTTGCCAAAAATATAAATATAGTATGGTCCCAAAATAAATACACATGTGTGAAAAAAATTTATTTCATTCTATGTAGTAAGTATATTTTCAAACCAAACTTGATTTTTTTTTTCTTGTATGGGATTTAAATGAATTGGAATATAAATAGAGCATGCAATGTTTAAATAGGTCTTATAAAGATATAGTTTTCAGTGTACACATGTTTATCTCAGAAATGGCTCCACATGGAAAAGAACTCTCTCCTGATTTGAAGGAACATATTGTTAATTTGCACAAACAGAACAACGGCTACCAAAAAATAGCTACTAGACTGATGTTAAGCAAAGATACTGTTGCCAAAATTGTGCAAAATTACAAGAAAAGTGGAAAAGTTGGAGGTATACAGAAGCAACCAGGTCCCCCATGCAAGTTGACCCCAAGGTCTATTCATTATATCAGGAGATTGATTGATGAAGACCGAAGAAAATCGGCTGCGGATGTTGCTAATGAAGTAAAAAAGATATGTGCCGTGAATGTTTCGTTTACAACAATCAAACGTGCCCTGAACAAGATAGGCTTAAATGGCCGATGACAGTGTAAAAAAACGCTACTGACATTGAGTTTTGGGACAGCATACTGGGGTCAGATGAAAGAAAAATCAACCTATTTGGGTCTGATGGCATTCAACGAGTTTGGCGGCATCATGGCAAGGAGTACAAGGAAAAGTGTTTGGTATCAACAGTTTAGCATGGTGGTGGAAACGTCATGGTTTGGGGTTTTATGAGCTCTAATGGCACTGGTGAGCTGCATTTCATCAATGGAATCATGAATGCTGAAGCTTACATCAAAATATTGAAAGAAAACATGTTGCCTTCACTCAATGCTTGGGAAGAAGAGCTGTTCCAGCATGACAATGATCCAAAAGATTCTGCTAAGAAGACAACAAAGTTTCTGAAGAAGTAAAAGTGCTCTATTGGCCCAGCATGTCACTGGATTTAAATCCAATTGAGCACTTGTGGAATGTACTTAAACAGAAAGTAGCAAAACAACGACCATCCCATAAGGATGAATTGAAAGACTGCATACTGTTGGAGTGGAAAAACATTTGAGTGACTGTTTTTGCAAATCCAGTGAGGTCAATGTCATCAAGACTACAAGCAATAGTAGAAATAACTTCTTTCACAGGGGTGTACTTATTTTTGGACAGCTACATATTCATATTTTTGTTACAGAGTGTTAATGCTGTAGAGCAGAGGTCCCCAACCTTTTTGTGTCAAAGAGCACTTTCATGAAGTGAAATTTATATTAGGGCTTAATAATAAAAAACATACATAATAATATTTAATTC
>VCCN01007040.1:1289218-1299670 GCA_006491835.1 Architeuthis dux | reverse complement strand
GTGGTGGTGATTCATAATTTTCCTTGGAATGCTACTTCTTATTTATATTACTCTTGATTTTATTTCTATTTTTCTCTCTATGAGTTATCACATCATCAGTGACTGGTGGCCTGCATTGGAAATCAAGTGATTGCAAGTCTCCTCAATACTCCAGGACACTCCTCAGTATTCTAGCCGATTTTAGCAGTGTTGTCACCTGGATGGTTTCGGTTCTTCTCTCAGATTTCCAGTTCTTCCAACCTCTTTGTTAGACTCTTCGGGGTTGTTCCCAGTGCTCCGACCACAATTGGTACTACTGTCACCTTCATATTCCCTCTGGAAAAAACATACTTTTATGATTTATATTATACATGCTATCCCCTGGCATGGACAGTTGAATGGGAACAATCTACCTCTATGAATTGAATAAAGAGTTTGGTTTGAAACTCTCAGAAGGTTACCGAATGCAACAGACACCTAAAGAAGAATGGAGAGTATTATGGCTGAAATGTTGTGACTATGACAACCAAAAGGAGGACATTAGTCCGAACAAATCAATGTATTAATTAAATTTCTTCATCTCAGAAATTCAAAGACCATCAAGTAAGTAGTTGAAGGTAATGGAAAAGAATTGTTTATTAAAAATCGTCAACCAAAACTGTCAACATAGTCAACATAGATTAATTGATTCTGGTTGGATAGCACCAATGGAGCTAGAGGGCTAAAAAATTTAAACATTTACTCCTTACTATGTCTTGAAAAACCTTTTTTTTGTTTTTTGAAAATTTAGACCTATTTAACACCGGAACAGACGGTTATATCACATAAGCAATGTATATTACCACCCTCAGTTCCCGCCTCTCTTTCATCGGCCATCAAATTGATATGAAAGCTTATGTTGTGGCCACAGGCCATGACAAAAGCCATCAGCCAGGATGACCACAGGCATTGGCAAATGGATAACTTAGAAACAGGAAATAAGATTACACTGAACTTCCATGGGGAAAGGAAAACCCCTGGGAGCAGAAACCAATGGAGCAGCATTTAACTTACATTTCTACAAGATGGGGAACTAGTGAAATAGTCAGTACTATTCACAGTGTTTCTTGTGAAGCTCTGTGATCTATTATATTAGTTTACAATGGTCTATTTACAGTTGAACCAGTACTCTTTTGAAATGTTGACTTCACCCAGTGCATAAAACTGTCCCAGTAGGCCCCAAATAGGCTGTATACATATGCAAAATTCACATATGGTTTCCCATTTCACAAAATAAAAAATTGTGGGGTCAACGGTCGCTCTCACCTCAATAATAATGTTCGGATTTTAATCTATTTCTATATAATACTAAAAGTCTGATTCGCCCATGGAAATTTGGCATGCATACTCAATGGACCTACGGGAAGGTTTTAAAGTAAAATATATACAATACCACATGGTCAATTAGTATATATTACCAACTAGTTGATTTCCATGAAAATATATGCAGGTATATACAGGTTTGCCCCGCTATTTGATAGTGAAGCGTTCCTATAAAAGCCTTTCATAAGCTGAAATGGTGAAAAGCAAAGAAGCAATTAACATTAATTTATATGGGAAAAATCTTTGAGCATCCTCAGACCCAAAAATGATCAGGCAGAGTCAACGTGTTGGATATTTAGGCGGCTGTGGCGTGGGTCACAGATTTGACCCCCACAGGTGTCGAAAGTTGTGGACAGGATATTGGCTGCAAGGTGTCGGAGACGGGAAGACACATCCAGTGTTCAGGGGTCATAAACAGGATGTCGATTGAACCAGGTGGTGGCTGGAAAATCAGCATGGGCGTTCAAGCCCGATAAACGTGACACAGAAGCCCTCGAAAAAGTCAGAGAGACACCTGACACCCTCAGAGAGGCAGACAGCAGCTGGACCTGGGAGCAGGGAGCCATTTCTCCTGTTGGGAACAGTCTGTCAGCTCTCATTGTCTCTTTTCCACTCTTCATTCTCCGCCACAACATAATGTATCTTATGAAATAAAAATATATCCTCATATTTTTTATAAACAAGTTTCGAGTCTTCCTTTTTCTCCAAGTTCAGGATTTTCCTCCTGCGGACCAAGATGGCTATACAACAATCAGAGATTGTGCTGGTTGGAGGTACAGGAGCCTGGGGTGTAGAAATGAGAGGAAAAGGGTGCGCACTGCCTCTATAATGGCTTGCTGGAAAAACAAAAGATGAATGCTATTTACGCCTTTTTCGAAAAAGTGGTGTAAAGCAAACTTCTCAAAACATGGGGACTACCTGTGTTTGAATTTTATTAGATGATTTTTTTTAGAAAAGAAACTAAAAAACTTGTTACAGTGGAAGAGTTCATTGTTTAAAGAAATATATCTGCAAACTTGTTACCTTCAAGTGGAAGAGTCCACGGTCATAGAGAGAGAACAAAAAAATCTCACTGTTCATTATATAAGTAGATATATTAATACATACTAGTGAGGCCCGTGGAAATTACACAGTTATTTTAAAAACCATAAGATATACAATATGCAAATGAAAACAGTTATTATTTTGCTTCCTAAAAAGTAAATACAATATTAGGAAAACCAGACATATGAATATATAGATTGTTAAGTAAGTCCCATAAGTTATTTCCCTTAGGCAGAAGAGTTCCTGTCCACTTCCGCTAGGGGGCGCTGTTTTACATTCTGGTCAACGAGCAGCCATTATTACATTGTGTTATTAGTAGATGAGAGAGCTCCAGGTCACACATGTGTGTATCGTGACCGCAGTCATTGTGAATATTTGAATAAAGGATCTCTGTAAGTACGTAATATTTTGTTGCATTTTTAATCTGTTAATATCTGTCCTTAAACCAAGCTTACATAGATGATTAGTTTAATTTTTTATTTTCTTTGTAATATATTTGATTAATATTATCTTATTATGGATTTTTCATCAGAAGTTACGGACAGAGAAACAAACAGAAAATGTCATACTCTTCATTTTATAGATTACGCCATGCAATGCGATTTTTGTTCCTTGGTAGTCAGTGTTATTTTGAAAAATGTCCTTCAAGTACTGATTTAATGGCATTTTACAGCCAATTGAGTAACCCCATGGAAGAGTGTCAGTAAGCACAGTAAGGTCCCTTTCTGATTGGTTACTATGTTACATCAAGGCAGCGCAACTGGTTCTCGGAATATTCAGAATGGCTGGATACTTTCCGGATAGACTTCACTCCTTCTTCCATTCATCATTCATTTTTCTTTCCTTTTGTCTCTCCTTATTTTTCTAAAGCCTAATTCTTCATTCCCCTTGCCTCTCACTATTACCTTTTTGTCTTTCTCCACTCTTTGCTTTTCTTTTCCTTTCTTTCTAGAAACCTTTTTAGCATTCAAAATACATTTTTTCAATCAGACATTGATAGGATCTATTTATTTCACAAGTGCCTATCTTTGACCCAAATAGTAGAAGATAATCTTGACAATTTATATTCTATTTCACAAGAATTAGGTTATGCCTATTTTGAAAAATGTCCTTCAAGTACAACTGGTATTAAGGCTAAGCACATAATAATTCATCTCCATTCAATTCATTGTTGACTTGTGCAATCATGTTTCATTGGTGATTCATAAATTAGCATATTTGATTGTTGGCCTTATCATTATGACTGTGTTTGATTGTTTAATTTCTTATGACAGTATCTTATTCGTTAGTCTTAAATAATCAGCTAGCCAACTGAAGAAAAAGGGTCAAAGCAAATCTATCTCATTGGATACTGATTACACTGGGCAACACAGTTTTTGTTCCTGGGTAGTGAGTGTTATTTTATGATTGCTTATGTATAAAAAGTATAGAAAATGGCTATTATTCCCTTCAAACTTTGCTTTTGAGGCCAGGATAGAGATATTCATCATGTAATTGTTTTTCTCACTTTATGTGGTTAAAAACATGCAAATTTGCCCATTGCCGAATTGAAAATAAGAAAGATTTCAAATCATCACTGTCCTGGTCGCAAAAGCAAAGTTTGAAGGGAATAATTGATATGTTCTATACTTTTCAGACATAATCAATCAGAAAATAACACTTATTACCCAGGAACAAAAAAAAGTTGCACCGTGTTATTTACGTGATCACTGATATGAACATTTTCCAATGTTATTGCTGGAATAGATGTGTTTGAGTCATGGTTCAGCTGATAAAGTTGCTGACTTTTTAATTAGTGATTTATACTTTTAAGAAACAATGTATATGGGGGAGAGAAGGAGTGCCAATAAGAGAGAGTTTCCTGAGATAATTAAGCATTAGTGATGGAAATGGGTTTTGGGAACTAGGTATATGGTAATGTCTCAATTAGTAGACATTGAACTTACAAACACCTGGAAATCGAGAATTAGGTGTATGCCATACTTCTGTGTATCCTCTCATTGCCACCACTGTTAAACATATTTTGATTGATCTGCATACAGTCTACATTCGCTGAAATTTCCCTCCTAAGGATTTTAAGAAGGATTTCATAAATTCAAATTATCCCGCCACCTAGTAGTCAGGTAACATGCCAGATCCTTCGGGGCATTCCTCCACACAATGAGTGTTACTTGGTGGTGCCTATTAGGGTACATTCACTGACTTTCGTTGAGCAATAGGAAAATGACCGCTATTGTTATAAGAAATGATATAACTAAAAAATAGGGTTTGAAAATTGGTGTGAAAAAACATTGCCAAAAGCAATTTGGGTTTATGAGATGTATGGCCTGCAAAAAGTTACACATTTCCTCAAGCATATGTCCAATTCGCTAAAGGGCTTGGATTAAGGCTTGGAAAAGTGGTCTAAAGTGATATGAAGTGACAAATATAGCATCTTTGGGTCTGATAGTCATTGCCAGGGCAAATCAAGGTTTTTGACCAGAAAGAGTCCAAATGGAACAATTTTGAGCAGGGGGTCCAAATAGAAAACAAACAGGTCAGGTTAGTTACTCAATAGAAAGTGTCATTCAAACCATCATCTTTTAGCAGCATGTTGTGTTGGGGGTGATCAATTAATACGTTACTTCTCTTGCCTTTTATTGGGCGGTGATCATTAAAAAAGTCTGAAATCATAAAAGCACTTGACTAAAAGTCTTTCTAGGCTTGGCTTGATATTTTCAGGTGAGAGCATCTGAAATCCATAACTTGGACTATACCTTCCAAGTTTACTTAACCCTTTCAAGACTATCCTATTAAGGTGCTTAATGCCAGAATCTTTGAAAGGGTATAAAAAAGCCCCAAAATGTTAATTTAGATTTAATGGTTAAAGAAAACTATTCCTTTATTAAATCAAAAATGGTCTGTCTTCTTAAGAACCAAAATCATGATGGGATACATTTGTCCCATTAAACATTTATCCCAGGACAGATGAAAAACACAGTATTAGCTGATCCCTTCACCTACACATCTGTCCTGTTCTGTTCATGGGTTTCATACTATGATATGTATTGTCATTGTAAAAGTCAGGAAAATCTAATTTTCATTATTTTTCATGATGCATACGTCCCAGTGGACTTCTAAAAGAGATCCACAGGATATATATATATCCCAGCAGTCATAGAACGTTTGAGATGTATATGTCCCAGGAGACTCAAAAGGGTTAAAAGAATAGGTCAGAGCATTCTCTGATGTCTCTCTTAATGCATGGAGAACCACAGGCATTTGTTGTTGGGACGGATCTACATTACTATAAAAAGAGAAGCAAAACCGTGTGATATTCTGCACCATGTGGAGATGGGTGGAAACTATTCTGCTGTCAGCTACACAGATTTGTTCCTGCTCATATGGTTGAAGATTTTAATGGGATTTAGATTAGATTGTACAGTTGCATTTTGGAAGAAGTTTGGTCAAAATTAAAGTTTCAAGTACATGGTACAGGTTGAACATCTCTAATCTGGCAAGCTTGGGACCAGACAGGATTTTCCAGACCAATGAAGCTTAAAATTTTTTAAAATGGCAAAACAATGCACATACTGTACTGTATTACTGATAGATTTTGGTCTTTATTAAATAAGTACCGAAAATATTTATTAATATCCAACAGAAACTATTTTTGGTAGATTCTTAAAATTTTCTAGTGCAATTTATTACCATTATTAGTACATCTTAGTACTAACTTAATACAGAGAATGACTAAAAAATAAGATGAGAATATGAACAGGAGGATTGTGTTGCATCACTCTTCTAAATGGGGAGGGCCTTCCTGTCAGCTTTGAAAATCGGCATTTCAAATCCTGGCTTTTACCTAGGCTTGATTGTTTTTTTTATGTTTAATGGCACATCAACCCTTGGTGGGGCATTTAGTGCTGAATTTGGTTACTTTTTGAATACACAATTTATGTAGACAAATTATTGTGGACAAATTATAGTAGGCAAATTAATGTAGGCAAATTAATGTAGGCACATTTTTGTAGACAGTTTGTTGTCAAGGTATGTATATCGAAGATGTTTTTTTTATTTTTGAGTATAGTTTCAAAGGTTATTTTTTAAAACTAGACTTTGATGAAAAAACAGGTGGCCCCTGTTTGAGAGGGTCTTACCCCTCTGCAGGGTATGCCATTGGCGTATTCTAGGCCCCAGCCAACAGGGCTGACCTAGGCTTGAACACAGATGACTGGGACCAGTGAGATTTAAATAACTACGTAACTATAGATTGGAAATAAAGAATAAGCCTCCAGCAAGACTCCCTTTATCCCCTGAAGCCTGCTTTTTCTGTGGCAAGTGCCCTACTGATTAGACTACGAAGGCCAATGAACAGCAGTCATTCTAGCCATATAACGTTATTCTTTAATTTCCTGATACATGTTTGTTTCACGCATTTTTTCACATTTTTATTCTACATTATTTTTTATTCTCATTTCCTGTACAAAACAATTCTTTAAATTTTACATGTTCTAATTTTTGTTTATAACCGTAACTGATTTAAACCAAAAACTTTTATAGTCCTACAGGGTGTGATAAAGTGATTTTGTGCCTTGTAATGCAGAATTCTGACCAAATGTGCCTCCCAAATGCTTATGTTAAAGTTTTGTTAATGGCACATGTTTTGTGCATTGTTTTTAACTGAAATTTCAAATCAATCAACCAATAAAGAACTAAATGAGACTTTTTTGCATTCAATGTTTATTTAAATCTCTGCACTCACTTATCACTCGTTGTTTTGATCAGTTGTGCCTCCCTATGAGCAGATGTGCCTCTTAGCAGTGTTACTGCATTACCATTGCATTTTCACATCCTGTTGTCCTATAAGACACTGCAGTAATCAAGGACTTCAGAAAAAGGGTTTGTATATGAAGATGGAAAGACGTTGAAAGTGGGTCAGAAAATAAATAAATCTTGTAGATATTTTATTTTAATCTTTTTTCTTTACTTTTTCCTCAATTTTCTGAACATTTTTTTGTTTAGAGGCTATGATTTTCAGTTTATTTATCTTCACTCATCATAAACTCAAGATGTTCTTAAGATGGTATCATTATAAACACAACTATAGAGCAGCCAACTGGGAGAGAAAGACCAGAAGAGCAAACAGGAAATGTAGGGCTCTTCAGGATTTTCCAGTGCGGAAATAAAAGAAAAGCCTGGAGGGAAAACTATAAATAAAATACAACAGATATTTGTCTTCAATTTAGGTTTCTTTTCCCCTTTGGGTTTTACTAATCACAAGGGTCACAGCATCATGGTGTTTCTGGGTTAAGGAGAAGTCTGATGGTCAATTAAAAATTGAAAATAGTGGCAAAACACTTATGGAAAAGAGAACCCATTTTGTAGCTGCTCTTCTTCGTTACTTCCTCCTGCCTCTGATTTAGTTTTCAATTTATTTTTTTTATAATTTTGCCATTTCCCCTTTTTTCTTTGCCCCATAGCAAAGAGAAGAGGGTTCGCAGAAGTGTTAAAGGCATAAAGGACTCTTAGAGGAAGTATGCATGACTTGGCGCAGATGCTTTTCATTCAAAGGTGAATAATAAAATTTGAAGAATTGTAAATGGTCTTTCAAATTTAGTTAGTCATAAAAAATGAATGAAATTAGAATGAGTGGCAGTGAATGGACTGTAAACCATCTTAGTTTATTCCCTGAAGGGCTGAATATTTTCTTCTTTTTCTCATTGAATAGCATCTTTTTTTAAAAATCCTCTGTTTTTTTGTTTTCTTTTATCTGTTCTTAGTTTATTCTTTGCTATCTTTTCTTCTTCCCCTTTCCTTCTTTTAATATTTTTACCTCTTTCATTCTTTCTCTCTCTCTTTTATGCTTCATATGTTCTCCCTTAATAACACTTGATTCATTTTTCTTTCTTTTTTACTGCAATTCATATTCCATATCTTTCTTTTCTGATTCTTTCTTTTTTTTCCTTCGGTCTTTAATCCTTATAGCAGTGCCAGGCCGATATATCGGACTCGATAACATAACCAAACCACTACATTGGCGATATATCGGCATAAAAAGGCTGGCCGGACCAGTTAAAAAAACTGAAGAAACCTTTAGTGACAGTTTTGGTTGGTGGTTTTTTTTGCTATATGGTCAAAAAGATGATAGTGCTAAAAGGGTTAAGCACTTTTCTACTAGTCATTTTTTTGTTTTCCTTTAATTTCTCATGATTCTTTCTTGTCATTTTTCACTCTTTTTCTTCCCTCTTTCCTTCTTTCTATAATTTGTTCTTTCTTTCTTTTCTTTAATTATCCATGATTCCTTTTTCATCATCAGTTTTCTTCCCTCTCTCCTCCTTTTCTAATTTGTTCTTTCTTTATTTCCTTTCTTTCTTTAATTTCCCATAATTATTTTTCATCATCATTTTTGTTCTCCCTTTTCTTCCTTCACTAATTTGTTTTCTTTCTTTCTTTCTTTCCTTCTTTCATTGTTCCTTCCTTCCTTCCTTTCTTTATATATCTTTCTTTCTTTCATTGTCTCCTTTGCTCTTAATTTCTTTCTAGACTTTCTACTAATGTATTCTTTCTTTCTCTCTTTTCCATTTTTACAAATGGATTTTTATTTCTGCTTTTAACATTGTTTTCTTTTAGAGTTCCAGAAAAATAATTGCTTGTTAGTTTTAGGATTTTGTTCCATGTTTTGTATTCTGAGCAGATGACCAATAACTTTATTGGTTAGTTTGACACTTTTTAAAATTGATGTTGACACTTGCAGATAAAGGAAATAGGTTAGTAGTGGATGGCAGAGACAGCAGGAAATATGCAAGCAAATTCACTAAAGTCTTTGAGAAAGACAAAAAGAAAAAAAACAACAAAACACTACAGACTAAAAAAACAATTCAAAGGAAGAAAACAGAAAAGGAATAAGATGGGAAATGAAAAAATTGAAATTGAAAGCTAAAAGAAGAGGGAAAAATGAACTGTGAAAACTATTCAGTGAAATTTCAAGATGGAGATAATGCGAGAAATGGAGATATTGTAAGAGTGTTGACTAGATCTGTGCCAGAACAAAAGACACCAAACTGACTGAATCATTGGTCATCTTCTCAAAGTGCCTTCAATATTAATGGTGATAATAAAAGACTTCGGTCTTGCACTTTATGGGGTTCTAACATCAGACCCAAAATTGAGAA
Organism: Architeuthis dux; assembly: GCA_006491835.1. Taxonomy (NCBI): domain Eukaryota; kingdom Metazoa; phylum Mollusca; class Cephalopoda; order Oegopsida; family Architeuthidae; genus Architeuthis; species Architeuthis dux. Next base: position 1,290,131 of record VCCN01007040.1, on the reverse strand, counting down.
AAAAAAGAGTGGAAATTAAATTACATTCTTAAAAGAAAGAAAATGGTGTAAATAAAAACTTGTTCTGCTGCAATTTCCTGTTTTAATCTTTCTTTCTTTTTTAAACATAAAACAAAAAATCAGCTTTTTTTTGCTTGTCTTTCTTTCTTTTAGTAATTAATTTTTTCTGTATTTCTTTCATACTTTCTAAATTTCTCTATGTATTTATATGTTTTGATTACTTTTATATTTTTCTTGCTCTACTATTCCCTTTAAATTTAGGATAATTTCTCCTGTTTTAATTTTTTATCGTCATTTTTCTCATTCCCAATCTTATTCTATTTTATTGCTGGTTGTCTTTTTCATTTTTGAAATTCTTTTTCATTCATTTTTTCTTCACTCTATTTCACATTGTCAATCTCTCTAATCCTTTCTTTTTCCATCATTTGCTTTGTTTTATATTGCCAATCTCTCTCATCCATTCTTCTTCCTCCACTCTCTTTTTTTCACATGTCAATCTGTCTTAACCTTTCTTTTTCCTTCACGCTCCCTGTTTCTGATTGTCAATCTCCCATCCTTTCTTTTTCCTGCGCTCTCTCTTTTTCAAATTGTCAATCACTCTTATCCTTTTTTATTCCTTCATTCTCTGTTTGACATTGTCAATCTCTCTTATCCTTTCTTTACCCATCACTCAATTTGTTTCACATTGTCAAACTCTCTTGTACTTTATTTTACCTTCACAATTTTTGTTTCACGCTGTTAATAACTCTTATCCTTTCTTTTCCTTTCACAATCTTTGTTGCACGTTGTCAATCCCACTTATCCTTTCTTCTCTCTTCACTCTCCCAGTTTCACATTGTATCACTTTCATCCTTTATTTTCCCTTCACTCTCTCTGTTTGACATTGTCAATCCCACTTATCCTTTCTTTTCCC
>VCCN01007040.1:1209400-1219669 GCA_006491835.1 Architeuthis dux | reverse complement strand
CTATCTATCTATCTATCTCAGTCTGTTCCTATCTATCTGTCTCAATCAGTTCATATCTATCTAGCTATCTATCTCAGTCTGTTCATATCTATCTATCTATCTATCTATCTATCTATCTATCTATCTATCTATCTATCTATCTATCTTTCTATTAGAAACCGCCCACCAAAACTGTAAACATAGGTTTCTTCAGTTTTTAAGTTGGTCTGGCTGGCCAATGGAGCTAGAGAGCTGAAAATTTAAACATTTACTCCTTATTATGTCTAGAAAAAACATTTTTTTTTGTTTTTTGAAAATTCCGCCTCAAGAAAGGTTTTTAGTGGAGTTTCAATTTACAATGTAATTTTATGCTAAATTGATCCATTAGTTTGTGTACAGCTGCGTTCACACTTGTTTTTTTAAAATTCAGATTTTATAGTGATAAAAAAAAGGCGAGAGAAGTAATTTATTTATTGATCACCCCTTTTTCCAATTTTTTAATTGATCACCCCCAGCATGGCATGCTGCCAAAACACATTGGTCACATGATGGTTTCTATTGAGTAACTAACCAGATTTGTCTATCTATCTGTGTGTTTTTCTCTCTCTCTATCACTGTGTTCATCTCTCTCTCTGTCATTTTTATATACGAGGTGCTACCTAAAGGTTTAAACAGCACATGCAATGTAGTACAGACTTTTGCCACATCCTTTGTGAGCAGTATTTTTCGTGAGATCATTGTATACATGCCCAAGGGGACCACTTCTAAAGGAAATAGTGGAAACTAGGTAAGTAACTTTTTTACATGGTCAAATTCCAAAAGGTTTTATGTAGCATCTTGTGTGTGTGTGTGTGTGTGTGTGTGTGTGTGACTTTTATTCCCAAAATTTGTGCATCATTGATTTTTGTTGTAATCAGTATTAAATTGATTTTTTTGTTTTCACATAAATACTGGGAAAACTAAATAGATTCAAAGGTCTGCTGAACATATGCCTATGAGTCTAGACTTGTTTCTCCTGTGGATATATTCAAGCCACCACCAACACACGCAGGCACACACAAACATAGACAAGATACCAATGTGCACATACAGTGCCAGTCATGATTATGTTCACTGTTGAAATTTTAGTATAACCTGTACAATACCTTCAGAAATAAATGAAAACCTACCAAATGTTTATCAACAGAATATTTTAATGGGATTTCCATAGTAATTTAGCAAAAACAAGAACCATAAGTTCAATGGTGCATCCACCATCCTTAGGTCCATATTTCAAAGAGATTCTAAATGATGAAGTAGTAGTAGTAGTAGTAGTAGTAGTAGTAGTAGTAGTAGTAGTAGTAGTAGTAGTAGTAGTAGTAGTAGCAGCAGCATTTCTAGTTATGGTAGTAGTAGCCAGAGGATGAGAAAGAGGAGAATGAAGAGGAAGATGAGGATGGTTCACTCAAAAGTCTGGACCAAGTTTCATATCAACCCTACATGATATAGCTGAGAAAATTGAAATTTAGCATTAGTAGTTATGGTAGAAGTAGCAGGAGGAAGCAGAAGATGACGGTAATTCACCCTAAGGTCTGGACCAAGTTTCATATCAATCCAACATGAGCAAATTGCTGAGAAAATTGATATTAACATAACGACCAACCGAAAAGTTGGTCGTTTAGAGATGTATGGAAGCATCTAAAAAAGCCTCTTAAAAAAACAGGGTTGCTCAATTAGCCATTCTTCGGCTAGATCTGGCTAATATTCTGTTAATGACATCACATGCAGCTTGTAAATTAATTACCCCCACCCTTCCTTCCCATTTCTCTTGTTTAACATAATCAGGACCGACCGACCGAATTACCGAAAAGTGTCTTATTGAGATGAGTTTGGATGCATCTAAAAACATTATTTTTCAACTTACATATAGCAATTTCAAAGAAGAAATAGAAAATATTACCCGGACAGTAATATTTGTACCCTTCCTTAATATCTCATTGCACATCTATAAGCTTGTTGCCCCTTTATATTTGGTTGCACAATGACTGACTCCAAATATTTCTTGTAATCATCTATAAGCTTCTTACACTTCTCAGCTGGTAGTTTCTCTCATGCTTTGTTTGCAATTTGTTCAAGCTCTTGAATGTTTGCAGCATTCCTGCAGTGTATGGTACGTGTTGAAATCATGACTCCAGAATACTGGTCTCCCCAAAGATTTTCAATGGAATTGCGATTAGGACTCATTGCTGGCCAGTTTAAAACAGTCCATTTTTTCCTTTTCAACCATACATTTAAACGAAAAGCAAGGTGGAACAACATGAAAAGGAATGGCTGATCTTTGCCAAAGAGTACCACAATCCTTCTGAACAAATGTTCTGTGGAGAGACACTACCAAAATAGAGCTTTTTGGCAAAATGTTGGCACCAATCTTCTCTCTTGATCAACTATTCCCATTGATGCATATGTTAGATACATGCCATATGCAGGTTATAGTCTGGTTCCGATTGAGGACAATATGCTTTTATCTCTGAAGTTTTAATTTTTCATCTTCTTTTTAAGAAGACTCATCAACCAGGTATCAGATATTGATCATTCATCAGTAAAATAAAGGCTGCAATCTAATCATTCGTACTCTTAAAGCTTTTTAAAGTTCTAATTAGACAGAATACTATTTGATTTTCCATGTATGGGCTATAGTCAGAAAACCTGAACTGTCTCTACTTTATTTATTCCCTGGGATGGCCAAAGGTCCTGCCTGGCAACACAGGCAATCACCCGGGGCGCCAAGTGCTAGGGGGAACCTGTCATGTGTCTGAGAGAGTAGAACTTTCCAGATACAAATGGAACTAGCATTCCAATGAATCACTGCCACCCATATATGCTGTGTTGGGGGTGATCAATTCAAAAGTTGGAAAAAGGGGTGATCAATAAATAAGTTACTTTTCTCACCTTTTGTTAGGCTGTGATCACTAAAAAAAGTCTGAATTTTCAAAAAACAAGCGGGCACAAACTAGTGACCAATTTAGCATAAACTTACATTGCGGATTGAAGCCGCCTCTAAAAACCTATTATGGGGGGATTTTCTAAAAACAAAAAAACATTTTCCCTACATAGATTGAGGGGAGTGTGTGTGCAAAATTTCAAGTTCCTACTATGAACGGTTAGGGCTGGGCAAAATCCAGATACATAGATAGATACATAGATACATATAAATATCAGAATACATGAATAACCTAAACCAGCATTGTGGGTAACAGTGATTAAAACTAGGAAAACAAATAAATTAAACAGAATAAAAACAGTAAAAAAAATGAGAAAATTCCCCGATGTGAAGTCAGATTTTTCAGGAATAGCTGACAGTTAAATATTTTCTGTTGTAGTGAAAAAAGAAAAACAATTGGCAAACAAAATTCTCATGACCGACGACAAGCTCAGTCAGGTTTAGCTAGTTTGGTGAGATAGTGTGCTCACAATAGATGGGGTCTGGGTGGGAAGGTAAGTGGGATGAGGCAAGGTTGCAAGTAAAGAGATAAAAAATAACATATTACTATACTTTAAATTGATTTTCCATGTACGGGTTATAGTCACAAAACCTGAACTGGATCTACTTGATTAATTCCAAGGAGTGGCCCGAGGTACCGGCAACACAGGCAGTCACCCAGGCAGGGGAAACCTGTCATGTGTCTGAGATAGTACGACTTTCCAAATAGGAATGGAAAAATAGGAGAAATGAGTAAATTAAATAGAATAAAAACATTCAAAACAATACAAAGATTTTTCAGGAATATCTGACAGTGAAATATTTTCTGTTGTGGTGAAACTAAGAAAAATAATGGCAAATGAAATACTCATGACAGACGACAAGCTCAGTCAGGCTTAACTAGTTTGGTGAGATAGAGTGCTCACAATAGCTGGGAACTGGGTGGGAAGGTAGTTGGGATGAGGCGAGGTCCCAAGTAAATAAATAAAAAATAACATAGAGGCCTGATTAGTCACTCAATAGAAATCATCATGTGACCAACGTCTTTTAGTAGCATGCCATGTTGGGGGCGATCAATGAATAAGTTACTTCTCTTGCCTTTTGTTTGGCAGTGATCATTAAAACATCGAATTTAAAAAAAAACAAATGTGAATGCTGCTGGGCACAAACTAGGGGACCAATTTAACATAAACTTACATTGTAAATTGAATCCTCGACTGAAAACCTATTTAGGGAGATTTTCAAAAAACAAAATAAATGTTTTTTCTAGATATCATCATCATCAGCCATTATAAGTCCACTGCTGGACAAAGGCCTTTCCCATCTCCTTCCATGATGACCTATCTTGTGCTAACCTCTGCCAACTTTTCTATCTCGTCCCTCCATTTTGTATCTGGTCTTTTTCTACTTTGTTTACTGACCCATGGGCACCAATCGGTTAGTCTTTTCCCCCATGTATTGTCATATCTTCTTGCTAGGTGGCCAGCCCATCTCCACTTTTGCTGCTTAATTAGTTGTATAATATCTTTTACTCTAGTCCTCTCTCTGATCCATGTTGATCTTTTTCTATCTCTTACAGTTATCCCTATTTCAGCCCTCTAGTCCCAATGGTGTGGCCTTTGGACATGATACATACATAGCCAGCCAGCCAGCCAGCCAGCCAGCCAGACCAACTTAAAAACTGAAGGAACCCATGTTGACAGTTGATGGTTTCTAATTACTATACTTGCCAAAGTTCAGCTTGCCCAGGGTGCCAGGAACCCTGGGGATGGCCCTGTTTATTGCCTTTCTTTTTTTAGAAAACCTTTTGTAGATGAGATTGGCCAGGATTTAGAAAGCAGTATTGGAGTTCTGTGAAAGTAAAGAATCAATAAATAAAACCAAAGCTGATGATATTACTCATGCTCGGGCACTTTTCGAATATTAAAGTTTATCTAAAGTTATTGTTATCAAAGATGATAAAAATCGGAAACGTTACACAAAAGATTGTCAAAAAGGAGTCAGTAAGTACAATTCCTAGCAGGGGTGTATCCAGGATATTGTGCATGGGGGAACCAAATGGAAAAAAACAGAAAACAAATTTCAAACATCAAAAACAAGAAAGTAATATGTGATCCGCCATTTTTCACTTACATTTGAGTCATAGCTTTTTAGCATTAGAATTGACAAAAGAGTAAAGTAAAAAGAATTATTCAAAGAAATTTACCACAGAACCAATAAATAAAAAAATTATAAAGAATAAGACAGAACTAGCATTCCAAGGGAAATTATGAATCACTGCCACCCATATATGCTGTGTTGGGAGGTGATCAATAAAAAAGTTGGAAAAAGGGTTGATCAATGAATAAGTTACATCTCTCACCTTTTGTTGGGCTGTGATCACTATAAAAGGTCTGAATTTTCAAAAAAAACAAGCAGGCACAAACTAATGACCAATTTGGCATAAACTTACTTAAAAACCTATTTAGGGAGGAATTTTCAAACACAAAAAAAACATTTCTCCTACTCATTGATGGGGGTAAAATTTCAAGTTTCTACTATGAATGGTAAAGGCTGGGCAAAGCCTGGATACATAGTTAGATACATAGATAAATATGTCAGAACACATGAATAACCTAAACCCAGCAATAAACCAGTGTTGTGGATAGCAGTGATTAATACATTTTACTTATATTCTGTGAAAAATAAAATAATAATTTATTGTTTTTAAAAAGAATTTATGATTACTTTGGATTACTTGATTTTTCTATATATAAATTTTCTTTAACCAGAAAACCTGTCCGTTGCCCTTGGATCTGCGCTTGCCTAGGAAAGATGTTGTATGTAACAAAACAAATAAGGAGAACGATACAGCCATAAAATAAAGGGCTTAATAAAAATGTTCTGAAGGTTACTGGGTGTAGTGCACAGCTAATCAGTGAAATCATAATAAAAAGATGATGACGCTAATAAAAAGAAAATCATTGAATATTGGTAATAGTCTTTAAGTTGTCTGAATTTCATTAATTTTGACTAACAATATGGAATAAATTGGATGAGGAAGATTTAGCTATATGACTTTGAGTTAGACTCTGCAAAGCCTTCATGACCAAATCAGTATAGGCAGTGACCAGGTCAGACAGAATATGGGATGCAAGTTCAAATCTTGTTGGAGGCTATTTTTTTTATTTCTGATTCATGCAACTTACATTAATGGTCATAGAATGTAAGGACTTTAGTGTTATGATAAAAAAAAGTCGAGCAATAATAAAAATGAAAGAAAAATTATCAAAATTATGAATATTTGCTGTTAAGTAAGTATCATGTGTTATTCCCCTTAGGCTGAAGACTTCCGCTAGGGGGCTCTGTTTTACGTTCTGGTGAACGAGTAGCGTGTTTATCTGTAAGAGAGAGCGCTCGTAGGACAGACACACATGTTAGGTTGATTACGGTCATAATATGAATAAAGGATCTCTGTAAGTACATAATATTTTGTTGCATTTTTAATCTGTTAATATCTGTCATTAACCAAGCTTACATTTGCATTATGAAGTTATAGAGAGGCTAGTGAGATGTTCTGAATGTGGACTGAAACATGATTAATACTCATCTGATGAGCTCAATATGTTTATGCATTAAAATTCTTTCATTCTTATTCAAATGGTTCTTCGGATGATTTGAATATCCTTCTTGTTATTTGTGTTGTAAACACAACGTTTTGGCCGATCCATTCTTTGACCTTCAGGTGTAAAATCCGAGTGTGATGGGTTAAACAGAAATTATGTTTAAAGGGGGATAGCCCTTAGAGCGCATGGCCTGGGTGTTTTTGTATCTTTGTCTTGTCGGGTTTAGATTTGTTGAGAAGTGGAAGCCACATCGGGTTGAAATCCGCACTTGTCTGGCTAATGCATTTAGTCGACATTTTGATGTGACCTGCCTCTTTGATTTTTCTCTGCTTCCAACAACGTTCTCTGTCATAATCTGGACTTCCTCCCAAAGAAGAAGATGCTCGCCGTTCTGTGTCCAGATGTGGTCAGCCATAGCAGATTTATCTATCTCGCCCCTGATTATGGCCTTCTTGGGTTCATCAAGAAGGAGTTCAATCGTCCAAAGAACCATTTGAATATTAATGACGCTTCTCAAAACTATAGAACATTTCTTTCATTCTGTTCATTACTGTCGCAAAATTAATATTGGTGAAGAATTTTAATTTACAATATCTTATTTGATATTAAAAAAAAGGGTTTATATCAATTCTGTTTAAAAAGCAGGGCTGGCCTTATGCTCAGGTAACATGGACAGTCACCTAGGGGTTGCCTGTCACATGTTTGAGACAGTAGAACTTTCCAAATACATGTGGCAAAACGGATAAATTAAACAGAATAAAAACAATCCAAATAAGAAAATTCCCTGATGTGAAGGCAGTTTTTTCGGGAATATCTGACAGTTAAAGACTCTCTGTTGTGGTGAAACTAAGAGAAATAATTGCGAAAGGAAATTCTCATGACCGACGACAAGTTCAACTTGCAGCATATAGCCATTTAAGACTTTAAATGTATCTGATACTAAAAAACTAACTAGCATTCCAAGGGAAATTATTAATCACCATCACCTACATATGCTTCTTTTTACCTTGTAAATTAAACAGTGGTGGTGGGCAGTGATCACTAAAAAGTCCAAATTTTCAAAACCAAGTGAGAATTCTGCTGGACACAAACTAAAGGATCAATTTGGCATAAATTTACATTGTAAATTGAACACCCCACTAAAAACCTATTATGGGGAGGAATTTTCCCTACTCATTGAGGGGAGTCTGTGTGCAAAATTTCAAGTTTCTACTATGAACGGTTAGGGCTAAGCAAAGTCTGGATACATAGATAGATACATAGATACATATAAATACGTTACTCAATAGGAGGTGAAACAAGTCATCAGACAGTCCAAAATGAGAAAGGCACTTAGACCAGATAACATCAGCATAGACCTACGCAAAAATGCTGGCAAAGTCATCACTAAGAAACTAGCCCAACTATTCAACGAATGTCTCAAACAGAGTCAAGTACAACATATCAACTGGCTCAGGAGTTCCTTTATCAGGCTACATAAAGACTCGGAGCCCTTCCAACTTGAAAAAGGAGTGAGACAAGGCAATACCAGCTCACTCAAACTCTTCACAGCTTCCGAAATTTAAACTGGACAAATAAAGGAATCAGAATTAATTGCGAATATGTAAGTAACCTAAGATTTGCTGACGACATACTCTTTGCCGAGGACCTTCATGAACTCCAAATGATGTTAGACAAACTAAATGAAGAAAGCAAGAAGTAGGTCTTCATATGAACTTCAGTAAAACAAATGTCATGTGCAACAAATATGTTGAGGACAAAGAAACAAAGATCAAAATCGAAAACGCAGAACTAAAAAAGTAGACCAAAGTAGACCACTACCTGGGACAAAAGAAATCAAACAAAGAATCACCCTAGGCTGGCAAGCTTTCAGTAGAGCAAGCTCAACATTCAAAAACAATAAAATCCCATTAGTCCTGAAAAGAAGGGTCTATAGCCAATACGTCCTCTTGATAGTCACCTATGGAGCTGAAATGTGGAACCTAACCAAAAGATTGACTCTCAAACTAAGAACCATATAACGTGCACAAAAGTGGATCATGCTTGGTGTCATATTGGGGAATCACAAGACAGCACAGTATATTAGAGAAATATCATGGAATCAATTAGAAAACTCAAATGGCAATGGGCAGGCCATGTTGCAAGAATGTTAAACAACATATGGACATCACGACTCACAATATGGATCCCCAGAGAGCAAATGCAAAACTGTGGCCAACAGAAAATAAGATGCTGTGACGATTTAGAGAGGTTCAGAAGATATTGGCGCTGCAATGTCCATGATAGAGAGATCTGTCGAATCTTGGAGGAGGTCTATGTACAACAAAGGATGTTAAAAGGACTGATGATGATGATTATGATGATGATGATGATGTTTATGATGAGGATGAAGTATTTCAAGTTTTAAGACACGGCAAGCTTCCACTATGAACTCAAGTTTTTTATTTCATTTTCTGTTTCTCAATAAAATTCATAAATATTACTCTTTAGCATTTCAAATTAGAAAAAGAAGATAGAGTTGCAGATTATAATAAGTATTTCTTTCTATAGCATTAGCACATCTTTTCTTTCTTATTCTCTCTTTCTTTAATAATTCCATTTGCTGTATATCTCTGAGTTCCTGTGCACTTTTATTAGAATCTATATTACTTTTTTTTGCCTAGCCATACAAGGACAGCATCAATAGACTTATTGTTTGATGAAAAATTTAATGACATATTTTGTGGCAAAGCAAGTTGATTCAGGGTGAGGCTGAATATAAGAAATAAGATTTTCTTTCATTGTTGTTGTTTTTTTTTATCTTTCTTCCAAAATCCTTATGAATTTATTTTTTGTGACAGTTCATTCATTTCCATTTTTTTAGCTTGAATAAAATCTCTGTCTAACTTTGGGTCATTCTTGGGTGTAAAGCATGAAATATATATGTTTGTGTGTATTTTTATTTGTGGTGTCTGTATAAGTTTGTATGGAAAAAAAAGAACAAGTAAGACGAAATTTGAAAGAAAAATAACAACCATAGAAAGTAGACAAAAAAAAAAACGAACCAATAAAAAGAAGACACGTAACGAACATTTTTTAAATTTTATTTTTCACTGCTCATGAATAAAACTACAAGACAGTGTTGATTATAATCTATTCTTGCCCACACAAAACTCTCAAAAGGTTGCAAACTCTTGTACTCAAATCACCTTCATGAGAAATGGAGAACAAAAAAAAGATATGATGTGTAAAGATGGCTCCTCGTGAGCACTTTTTTTTTCAGACAAAACAAAAAATGGTCCACTCTAAATATTCGCTGCACTTTTTTGAATTCAATGAAAAAATAAAGGGCAGGAAAAAATGAAAGAGGATGAAAAATAAAAAGGTTTCAATGGATCAAATTGAAGATGGATGAATTTTTCTTACAAGAGAACAAAAAGAAACATTTTTATCATTTTCGATAGTGAATGATAGTTGAAAAAAAGATTGTTTGAAAAAAAAAAAAATGGAGAAAAACTTGCCCTTGTATTCCCTACAAATCAATGACAGAAGATCAATATAATAAAAATCAACTGTAAAATTCTAAGGAAGATGAAAATCAATGAATTAAGCCATAAGTTCTCTCTATATGTATGTATACACATTTGATGGAGAAGCAGAGATGTATAGGAATATTTCATAAAATCAGTACATGTATTCCATAATAATTACACACATAGGTTGTGGGATATATACATTCATATATAT
>VCCN01007040.1:1171138-1182960 GCA_006491835.1 Architeuthis dux | reverse complement strand
ATATATATATATATATGGGGATTTATTCATTATATAATATATTACATTCAAATCATTTGTAATGTTCCCCTTTTCACAATTCCATTCCTCTCAAATTAGTATTTTCTTTGAAATTCTTTCTTTTTTCATGTGCTGAAATATTGGCATTCGATTTTAATTTGTTCTTGTTTTCATTCACTATTTTCCTTCTTTTGAACTCCTTATTGTTTACTTTTTCCTTTCTTTTCATTTCCTCTTCATCCTTTGACTTTGATTTTGTGTATCTTTTTTTCCAGAGAAACTCTGTTTTGTCTTCTTAGTATGAAGAAGAAAAGAATTGTTTCTCAGTTCCTCAGGCTTTGCAAAATTTTCATTCCTCTATTGAATTAGCAAGAAACTGTACAAGATCAAATCTCTTTCTTTATCAAAATTAGATTCACTCAATTACAACTAATGTTTACCAGCACTTTTTTTGCTTGCCTCCGTTCTCCTTGTACCATCTAACCTTTATCACACACACACAAACATATACAAAAAACAAGAAAAAACCTTGAAAAACAAAATGGCCATTTCTTATCTGTCGTTCTAACTATAATGTTTGAACTTATTGCTGATTACTTCAGATTTTATATTTCCTCTGTTTCTTTCCAAGTCTTTTGATTCATTTTAGTAAAAAAATAAAAATAGAGGGTAGGGGTGATTTTTTTTTTATTGTCAAGGAAGCAAATAATCTTTTTGCTTGTAGAAAATGAAAAAAAAAGGACAATTGGTTAACACAGAAGATAATGTACTTTATTCATTCCCCCTTTTTTTTTTCTAAAAAAATTGTCCTTTTTACAAAATGTCTTTTACTCAATTCTCAGGGACCTAATCTTTAATGGCCTTGTCCATGATGTTTGGTAATCTTCAGGAGTGCTCCTTGAACTTCAAAACAATTTTAGATAATTTTGGATCTTTTGCTTTTTTATTTTCTGATGACAAATCTTTATTTCTTCTCCGCATTTTTTTCATCTTACTTCATTTCTTAGAAATAACCAGAAGTGAACAAAAAAATAGACAGCTTTTTCCTTTTGTTTCATCTTGAACTTCTTATCATAGAGTCTTTTTTCCCCCCCTTTTTCGTAATTTAGCCAAACAATCATGAGTATAGTTTAAGTTTTATTCAGTATCTTGATCATTTGAAGGAATCACTTTGATTTAACTGGCAGATTTGAATAAACATGATGCTTATTATTCCAGTTACATTTGTAGAACATTAATAGGGGTCCTTTACCATTATAAATATGTTATAAGAACTAAAGTGGGGCGTTTTTGCTATTATAACCAGTGCTGGATTAAAGCATTCCTGGGCTAGGGCAGGGCATCTCAAAGTAGGGATTGGGACCCCTCCAGATGTTGTGTGAAGATTATTGGGTGTCGCAGAATCTAACCTAATAGTGAACAATGTGATTTTCTTGGTTTGTGGATCATAACACTGGACTATTCCACTGGGTGGAATGGGGTGAAAAGTTTTGCTAAGAAAAATACTTCCTGACCACTGTTTCAAACTATGCTCTATTCCTGGTAAACGAATTCAGTATTTTTTTCTATAAAAACAAAAACATCTCAATCCAAATATATCTGTGAATTTTTTTTCACTTGGATTAATGAGTACATCATATGAAAAAACAAACAGATTAGGACAGACGTCATATAGCAATGATCAGCAAGTTAATATTGCTGACCGTTGTCAGTGGGTTCGATCCTCATCGAATATCCCAGTATAAGGGATCTGATACCAATTCATGCTATACTTATATAATGAACAGTGTGATATTTTTGGTTTGTGTCCTGTCTATAACACTTGACTATCTGTAACACTTGACTGTCTGTAACACTTGACTGTCTGTAACACTTGACTCTCTGTAACACTTGACTGTCTGTAACACTTGACTCTCTGTAACACTTGACTGTCTGTAACACTTGACTGTCTGTAACACTTGACTCTCTGTAACACTTGACTCTCTGTAACACTTGACTGTCTGACTCAGGGGTAAATATTTTGCTGATAAAAGTACCTGCTTCTCACCTTTTGAAACTATGGACTATTCAACTGAAACAAATCTGCTATTATTTTTTTTAGAAAATAGTTCCAAAGAAATTCAAATATATCCGTGAATCTTTTTGCAGGTATTAACTAGTAAAGGATAATTATGTAACTAGTGTTATATTTTATTATCTCTATACAAAATGTACTCCCTCAGTGATTATTGTGAAAAATGTCTCAAGGCTATTCACTAATTTTTAAAAAAATGAATTTTGTTACATTTTAGTAATTTATTTATTTATTTATGTTTTTTCTCATAATAAACACTCTAAAACTTAATATACACCCCCGATTTTTATTGTTACAAATGAAATAAAATTAATGGTAAATTTTCTCATTTTTTGGTCGGAGGCCGAGGTCCACCCACCCCCATCCCCTTAGATTATGAGGACCTGAGCTGCAGCCCACTCAGCCCATATGATTATAACTACCTTACATGAACTATACTAGAATTTCTTTACCATTATAAATACAAGCCTGGCTGCTGCAGGGTCAAACTCCACTTCTAATTCTAGTCCGACTGAAGATGATTACTGCAACTTTTGTATTGTATATAATAAAGAAATGATAAAAATATATACATATTTTTAGTATAAATGTATTTATTTATTAGAATGAAATAAACCCTTGTTACTATTGAGTCTTGCGATCATGAGATATTGACAATAACATTTCCCCAACTCCTAACTGTTTTGATTTCGGCAATTGTCAGCTTAAGTCAAAAAATCGTTGCTACTGAATTTGTGCAATCCAATCCAACTGGCCAATGTCACTTTTCTGATGTCCTACACCCCTTTAGACATGAGCCAGGAGTCAGAAATGTTATGGCAGGGCGTCACAACAAAATCTATTTTTTTCTCATGTTTTTACTCCTTTGGATCCCAGACTAATAGTGGGGCTTCTTTGCTCTCATAACAACCTTACAAGAACTATAGTAGAGCTCCTTTACCATTATAAATACATAATGGGACTTCTTTTTTCGTTTTCACTTCATTCATTTGTTTATGGAAAGTAAAAAGATGAAATACGTAAGGCCTTTTTTATATGAAACAAGTTCTCAGACAAGAGACAACTAATCAATCAACAGTAACCACAAACTCAACATTGAAAAGGAAAATTTTCAGAGCCAGAATCAATCTTTCAGGTCATCTGTCTTGAACAAATATAAATATATATATGTTTGTTTGTATATGTGTGTATGTACATACATATAAATATATGCAACAGTGTGTGTGTGTATATATGTATATATATATATATATATATATATATATATATGTATGTGTTTGTGTGTGTACAATGTACAAATAAAGACAAACAAGGAGTATATGCATGAAAGAGTTCATTATGTTTTATTCTTTCATATATTTCTTTGCATTTTGCGGACTGCAGTTTCAACTTCTGTCATCATAAGTGCATCTTTTGGAAGTCTGAAAGTCGATCTTCAGATGCACAATTATTGTTGTTTAGTTAATTGGCTGTTTTATGTTGTCCAATCAGTGCTTGTGTTCCTATTGTAGGTGTTTTATTTTTTCAAGTGCTTTTTTGATGTGGTCATCTGTTTTCGATGTTGGGTGTTTGACAGTTTTATTGTTGTTTGGTTTATCTTGGTCAGCTCTCTGTCAAGGGTTAAAGCTTTGACCTCTGATCTGTAGTCCCTTATCTGTTTGTTATTTTTTAAGTGTTTCTGGCCTTTTTCAGTGAACCTATTTTTACATTTTTATTTCTCGTCATTAATCTAGTTATTCTTCATAGTCTTTCAATGTTCTCTTTATATCTTGTTATTAGTTATTAATTGTATTCTTCGTCTAGTTTTCATTTTTTTTATCGTTTAGTTAATATTATTCTAGTTTTTATTTTTTAATTTTTAGTTAATATTTATCTTCTTAGTCTAGTTTTTAGTTTTTAATTATGTTATTATTATTTTTTTAAATTACTGCATCATTATTTATGTTCTTATTCTAGTTTCTATTTTTTAATTAATATTATCACCATCAGATCTATTACTATTTTTCTTGTTGGTAAATTTTGTCATCCCCACATATTGCTGTTAATCCCAGCGTTATCACCATGGTTACTAATTATTAGCCGTTATGAAATTATTCAGTTATTCCTCTGTTCTTTAGATTTGGTTTTCGGGTTCTTATATGTATGTATATTTATTTATGTATGATCTTATATTCTTTTCTGTGTTCCAATATTTTCTTACTGTTGGTGAAGTTTATTATTCACTATTGACGTAATATAATGAGAGATTACATCTGTGCCTGCATTTTACTCCGATTTCATATCTCGAATTAAGCAGGTTATTTCTATTCTTATGTGTTATTATTTGCAATTTTTCTTCCAGGCATAGGTTACACCTTGAATTTAGGTGTTGCATGTTTTTACATGTTTTATTATTGTCCAAGTAATCAGGGGTGTCTTACTCTTATCCTTCAACTTCCAGTAGTAAGTTGATAGTGCAGTGTCTGTCTTTCTATGTGTGCTTTTGCAAGATGCTTTGTGATTGGCTAGTCTGGTTTTAAATTCTGGTTCCGTTAGTCCAAAATAAATTTTTTTTCCTCTTTCGGGTTCTCTAATGTTGACATTTTAGCTCTGGTGAGACATTTATTATTCACTACACATTCATTTGGGTTTCTATAATTACATTTCTTTTCAGTTATATTGATCTCCATTTTGTTTTTAATATAATTATTGTGACTGGTTATGATGTTTCCTACGTTATCCATGCAAGAGTATCC
The DNA here is from genome assembly GCA_006491835.1 of Architeuthis dux. NCBI lineage: Eukaryota > Metazoa > Mollusca > Cephalopoda > Oegopsida > Architeuthidae > Architeuthis > Architeuthis dux. The sequence goes on along the minus strand of VCCN01007040.1, from coordinate 1,178,151 downwards.
CAGTTTTATGTTATTGATATTTAGTATTTCATGCAATTTGTTTTTCCTGGGAAGTGTTTTTTAACTAGTTCTATAAATTGTTTACCTACATTCATTTTCACATGTTTATTGAATGGGTGATTTATTTTTTTTGCTTCTCTGTTGATTATTTTTTCATAATCCTTGTTTATGTCTTTTCTGTGTGTCTTATTTATGTTTTTCTCTAGAAATTGTTTGTATTGTTCTGATTTAAGCTTGTATATGTTGGCGGTTTTATCATCTTTCACCAGTATTACTTTCGATTTTTTTATTAATTTTACTTCCTTTCAGTTGTTTTTGGAAGTTGTCGATGCTGTCTCTAAATTCTATTTGGTTGACTATATCCATCAGTTCTGCTTCAAAGTTATCTAGAATGTTGTTTCTGGGTGGTGTCTTTTGTATTTTGAATCTAAAGTTTGTGTTGTTATGATCTTCATATTTGTCGAGGTAAAAGTGTGTTTTTCCACCTTATCCTGGCTATCAGTTCTTCTATTTTTTCAACTAATTTTAGCATGTGACCAATGTCTTTTGACAGCGTGCTGTGTCGGAGGTAATAAATTCCAAAATTGGAAGAAGGGGAGATAAATGAATAAGTTACTTCTTTTTCCTTTTGTTGGGCAGTGATCACTAAAACAGTATGAATTTTTTTAAAAACAAGCATGAATGTTGCTGGACACAAACTAAGTGATCAATTTAGTATAAACTTACATTTCAAATGCAACGCCTCACTAAAAACCTCTTTGGGGGGAATTTTCAAAAAACAGAAACACTTGATTTTCTAGACATAATAAGGAGTAAATTTCAGCCCTCTAGCTCTGTTGGTGACGCCTGTACACGTCATACATACATACATACATACATAGCCAGCCAGCCAGACCAACTTAAAAACTGAAGAAACCTATGTTGACAGTTTTGGTGACAGTTTTGGTAACAGATATAAAAATAGACCCACAGCAGAAAATAGAGAAAAACTCTGTTGGAATCAAGATATAAGAATTGGCAGGAAACAACAAAAATGGCACGTGTTTGATTGTAGTGTTGTATAGCCCTCTTGGTCCGCAGGAGGAAAATCTTGAACTTGAAGAAAAGCAAGACAGGATATATTTTTATTACATCAGACACATCGTTCAGTGGTGGAGAATGAAGAGTGGAAGAGAGATAATGAGAGCCGACAGACTTTTCTTTGACAGCAGGGCATACAGGTCCTTTGACAACAGGGAAATTGGTCCTGTCAGTGCATGGGATCTCTCTGCTCTTTGAGGGCGTTCTGTGTGGCTTTTATCAGGTTCGGACGCCCACACTGATTTTCCAGCCCATCCTCTGCAACTCAGGGTTTTAGTCAACATCCTGTTTAGGACCTTTCCACACCTGGTGTGTCTTCCGATCCCTGGCCTCTGCAGCGCAGGGTTTCAGTCAATATCCTGTTTATGATATTTCCACACCTGGTGTGTTTTCCGGTCCCTGGGTCTTAGCCGATATCCTGTTTATAACTTTCAACACCTGTGGGGGTCAGATCTGTGACCCCCACCCATGGCTGCCTAAATGTCCAACAGTAGAAGAAACGCTCATATTCAGATTAAATTTAACTTTTTGAGCACTTTTCTGTTTGTTCAAGTTTTCTGGGTTTTTTAAAAATGTTTAATTCCCATAAATGAAATAGCCAAAAGAAAAGTCATAGTTATAGGGATGAAGAAGTTTGTTTCTCCTGAGGATGATTTTGGCATTTAGAAAATAGTAATTGGCAGAATGATATACTGGGCACCGATCACCATGGCCCAGAGGCAGAGTGCTTGCCCAAGGTTCAGAAGGCTATGGTTCAATTCACAGTTGAGTCATACCAATGATTTTAAAAATGGTACTCAATGCCTCTTCACTAAGCACTAAGCGCAAGGACTAGGATTGATGAATCTTTTCCCGAAGGTAAGTGGTTAAGGACAAATCATTTAGGATACATCAGTTCTCATAAGATCACCAAAGTTAAGCATCATTGAGCCTGGTCAGTACCTAGATGAATGGCCATTGACAAATACCAGGTGCCGTAAGCAGAATGAAGCTTCGACAAACCTGGCTAGCAGGAAGTGGGTCTTACTAACAACTGCGCATGTGTACCTACCGTTGCGACACCCTGAGTGGTATAAGTGGGAAACGATGATACATTCATACTTTTCATAGCAAATTTGTACCTTTTATTTTGACCCACAAAAGTCAGAAAAAATGAATTAAAAGGTTTAAAAGATCAATTAATTTAAAGACTAAGGTAGATGGAAAAGAAAGGAAATTTTCTTGTCAAAATGTCAACAAAACAGAGTTAAAATATAATTGTAGGGTTGGTATAATGACAGATATTAACAGATTAAAAATACAAAGAGAAGACATACTCACATAGATCCATTATTCATACATTTACAATGACCACGGTCAACGACACACTCGTGTGTCTTTTCCGATCTCCTAAAACCAATATGACTGCTCGTTCACCAGAATGTAAAATAGTGCCCCCTTACCGGAAGTTGATAAGCACTCTCCTGCCTAAGGGGAATAACTCAAAATACTTACTTAACAATAACATTTGTGATGAATATATACAAGTATATACAAGTTAATCCCCGTGAAAGAATTCACGGATATATTTGAATTTCTATGAGATTATTTTTGGGGGGAAAGGAAACTAATGAACACGTCTCAGTGGAAGAGACCTTTGTTTCAAATGATGGGTAGGAGATGTTTTTTATCAGCAAAATTGTTATCTCTAAAGTGGAACAATCCATTGTTATGGACAGAGAAACAGAAAAAGTGTTGCTATTAATTATTTAAGTATAAGGAAGACTGTGGCTAGTCGGCCCCTTTTTTCACCCAAATGTGGAGAATATTTTAATAGAATTAGAAGAACCATTCAAGGTTTAAACTGAGCACCAATATCTTATCTAATTTTGTGATATCAATAAATGTTGAAACTCTTGTAATATAACTCACAGTTTGGCTCATGGCTGACCTAGTGACACATGGACCAACTTGCCCCATGTCGGGGTAAATTAGCCCATGATATGGGGCAAGTCGCCCCCCCTCACCTCATTTCCAATAAGCAGAAAACGATTCACAAGAATGTTGAGCAGTCCTGTTTTTTTAAATCTTTTTATATTCCCCACCCAACAGGGTATAATAATATTGAATAGTGAAACATTTTTAAAAGTTAAAATAAAAGGATTTCACTAAATTCTTTTAGACTATGACCTGAGAATAACAGATCTACATCATTTCATTGTGACTAGGATACATGATCAAACAATTCCCAAACCCTCCATTCAATATGCCCCTGATTCTATTCCTGCCATTTGTAAATAGTAAATACTGAACCCTGACCTCATATATTGGAACCCACCTTCTGTACCAATGGCTATATAACAAAAGCTTTGGGACACAGATTACATTAGTCAGATTACTGTTTGTTGATTTGGTGTTTCAATATATTTGATTACCATTCCAACCTGTTTGTCCTGGATTCAAAGAATTCGGTCTATACCATTCCACTACTTCCTTAACAACATCGACTGACCGAGAATTAATTTTCAGTACATAAAAGTAGGAAAGAGTTGATTACAATAGTATACATGCAGAGAAAGAATCGTTGTGATAGAATCAAACAAATTCTGCAGACATTGAAGAATTTGGCAGTTAATTCGTGCTGTGAGAATCCAAGAGAAATCACTGATGTCTATTACTGAATGAAAGGGATCTAAGTTGGCATTACCAAATAGAGATCAGAAGCAGACTTATTCTTTTGATCTTGTTTAAAGTGAAATTGCATCTATAAACAGTTTGTTGTTGAGAGTGCCAAATTCTTTCATGACCAATTTCATTTAAAATTTCTTGTGAAGCCTCAATTTTTTGTGTTTGTTCAATTTAACCAGTGAAAGGAGGTGTGGGTAGCTGAGTGGGTAATGGCACAGAGAATGGACCCAGCGAGCCAAGTTCAAACTCCAGCTGGGACAGTTTGAGTTCACTTCGCACTAATTCCCTTGGGAAAGGCATGGATCCATCTCTCCGCACAACCTATGGGTAAAATAACACAGCGTGAAGTGAGTGATGCCACTCCAGGTGTCTGTAGCCTGTTATCTATTTCATATATAGAAAAATGGCCAAGTAAGTAGAAATGTGATATGTGGAGCCTAAGTAGGGATGAATGAAGCCCTAGCCAGCGTAAGGACACTACTTACTTTACTGATCAATTTAACCAGTAACAATTGCAGGAAATACATACCTCTTCGTCCCTCTAGCTTGAAATCAGAATTTTCTTATCTTTAACAAGTCTCACCTGCTCAGCAATGAATTTAGTTAAAATCATTTCAGACATCTAAATGAGTAGTGTGATTTTTTTTTCTGTTCATCTGTTTGTAATAATGGACTCTTTTACTTAAAGGTAACAATTTTGATGATAAAAATATCTCCTAGCCACCATTTGAAACAATGGACCCTTAAATGAGTTCAGTCACTTTGTAATAGAATTCCAGATTAAATTGATGTGGTGGCCATAGGGCTCTAAGTCGTTGCGGCGCTGAATCTTTTTTCTGCTCATCATTTTCTTCTGTTCATCTCTTTCCTCTGTTTATCTTTTTCTTTGTTCATCTCCATCTATTTATTCATTACTTAGAGGTGGAAGATGTCATGGTTATTTGAGTTAAATTCCCAGTTGAAGCTGTATATTGCATTATGACCTGTTCCACCTCTCCCGGTGCTCTGTCTCATCACCAGTTACTTTGACAAAGTATGGTCAAATCATGCTGAAAGCACTGGTTCTTGGTCGCTCACTGAAGTTAAGCAGTGTTAAGCCTGATCAGTACTTAGATGGGTGACCGCTTGGGAACATTAGGTATTGTATGCATGTGCTGCCCACATGTGTATGTGTGGGCCCACAGAATAAAAAATCAACATTGTGTCACAATCTGCCCTTGTGGTGAGGTAGTTAAATAATGACTTTGGCAAAGTGTTGTCACTGACATGTCATGAAGTTTGACAAATAAATGTGAACCATGAACATATCAGCATCATCATCATCAGCCGTTATAGGTCGACTGCTGGACAAATGCCTTTCCTATCTCCTTCCATGATGACCTAGATTGTGCTAACCTCTGCTACGTCTTACCAGCAAACCTTTCTATCTCGTCTCTCCATCTTGTATCTGCTCTTTTTTACTGCATTTACTGTCTCATGGGCACCAGTCGGTTAGTCTTTTCCCCCCATCCATTGACATTTCTTCTTGCTAGGTGACCAGCCCATCTCCATTTTTGCTGCTTAATTATGTGTATAATATCATTCACTCTAGTCCTCCCTCTGATCCATGTTGATCTATCTCTTAGAGTTATCCCTATCATAGCTATTTCAATGGATCTCTGTGCTATTCTAAGTTGGTTTTAAGCTTGTTTTGTTAATTTCCATGTTTCGCATCCGTAGGTCATGGCTGGTATTATGCAGGTGTTGTATATTTTATGATTTAAGCACATTGGCAACGTGCTTTTCAAAATGTCTCCATTCATACCGAATGCTTTCCAATCTATCATTATGCATCATTTTATTTCACTGCCATGGTCTTTCTCTAACTTTATTACCTGTCCTACTTAGATGTATTCATCAACCTCTTCTAGCGCCTCTCCCTCTATCTTTATGACCTTTGTGCACGTGTGTGTGTGCACATGTGTGTAGCCAAAGTAACTCCCAAAAATATACTTGTAGTTGAATGTTATTTGATCTTTAGTCAAACTCAGTAAGCGTATTCGTTCATGATCAAACAGACATACACAGATGCACACATTCACATACGTTTATATATCCATATGCACATATACGCAAGTACATATATATTTATACACACATGCATCTGTTATTACCTACAAGTGAGAGTTCCTTTCGTGGGTTATCTTCAAACAGTGGCTTTATTTCATCAACTAAAAACAAAAAGCAAAACAACTCAAATGATAGTCTAGACATCCTTTAAAAAGATTAATGTCACTTTTGATTATACTGGTTATCAGATTATCACAACAATTTGAAAATCGATTTTCAACCAATCAGATTATCATGTCAGATTGAGAATGAAATGAAAGAAACAGAGAGATCACAAACCTTGACAAAAATGCTCTCCCAAACATTTTGATGACTTGTCCTTTTGTGGTCAGTCAAATTCAAGCACTTCATAAAGCTACACTGTACAGGACTATAGATATCTATTTGCATTCTCACATACATACATATGTGTTTGTACATGTGTGGGTGTATATATGTGTATGCTTTTATACTGAATATAGGGAAATAAAATTTAATATTAAGTTCATTCAAAATTCTATATGACACTTGGTGTTTGTCTCATAGAACTTCAGATATGTATGTGTGTGCGTGCATAAATTTGTATCAATTATATTTATGCACAAGATATTTGGAAAAATGTTTCTTCTGAAAATGTATTTTGTGCTTGTAGAATTTATAGCATGTAATTTCACACTAAAATAAATGTTAAATGTGAATGTTAAATGATATTAATACAAGTTAAATTCCTTTTATTCATTGGATAAAAAAAACTCTTTGATTTAATGCTATGTAAATATTGGATTTCTTTTCAAATGATCCCAAACGGTCATGTAGATATATGGATGTGAGGTCTCAAAACTTATTAAAGATATTTTCTTTACATGATATACATATGTATATACCAGCTACATAGATGCAGATAAATACAAATGTTTTTGATATATATGTGTGTGTCTGTGAGTGTCTGTCTGTATGGATATAGTTTCACTCTTCATCCCATTTCACAAAATTAAATTATGCAAATGTATTAACATACATAATCATGTAAGTATATAATTAAAACTAATATGTACTTTCCATTCAAACAAACTCAGTCACAAATTACATATATATATATGTATGTATGTATATATTTGAGACACATCAAATGTATTTATATATATATTTTTTTTTTATTGATCCACAACAAGCTGTAC
>VCCN01007040.1:1138581-1151440 GCA_006491835.1 Architeuthis dux | reverse complement strand
TGTATCAATATTATAGTGTTCAGTATTTTTACAATAGAACATATTTTTTAAAGACGAAGTGTATGATAGCAAAGGATATAAAAGAAGAAAGAATTAAAAATTATTTAGAAAAAAAACAAGGCTGCTTAAGCAAGAAAGTTGACAAAATAAAGCACTTCCGTTGTTGAATAGATGAAAGAAGATAAGATAAACTCCTGCTTTGCTTATATCCCCACTAGGATATATGTGCCTTTACCTTACTTCCTCATCATTCCCTCCATATATTTGGCAAGTGTACATAATGGCCGCCAGCTTTGCACACCTCAGTAAATCGATCCTTAAACAATTTTTCTGCTTCAGTAAAACAAACAACAAAAACGTGCATCATTCACAAATGTGCACCAATATTAAAAAAAAAGAATTTTTTTCTTTTTATAAACCCATATTTTTTTATTAGATTTATCCTATTTTTTAGTAAGGCACTGAGGGGGGGGGCTTAACAATTTTTTAAATACTTATTTTCATTTTTTTCTATTTTATACCTCCCCTCATGATACATCAGGGTCCATTACACAGGCTTTTAATATGTATGGTTGATTGCTTCAGCTTTCTCCAGACTATTAACTTTATGGTATTTTAACCTGGCTTGAACCTCAGATCTCTTCCTCCCCAACCAATATTTAATGGCCAATGGCCTCGGTGAATACAATTACAGCTTATTTGTTGTTTCATGTTTCAAAATGAAACCCTTTTAAGAGTTGTTAAGAAGCCAATCAAAAATAAATTCTCCGGTTTATCTTCCTTTGCAGAGGACATATCCCTATTTTTGGTGGTTGGTTCTCACCACTCTGCCCTCAACCAACCTGCTTTTTTGCAGGTACTGGGTTGGCATGGCTTATTTTGATGGCAAAATATCAGGAAATTTTCAAGGAGATAATTTAAACAAACCTGCAAAGAGTGCTCAGTCACCAAATTTGTATTTATAGAATTTGAGTAGATTATTAGTACATTAAATCATAGAAAAAAAGATCTATGATCAGACTAGATGCCAACTCTGAGGTATTGTGGTAAAAACTTAACAAATTTTATAAAAGAAAAACTAGTTAGCCTCAAACTCGACCAACATATATATGGAAAGAATGCACACATAGGCAAGAACACAAGTTTGTGCTTGTTCAAATACTTATGTAATGTATATATTAAGTGTATAAGTGTATGATAAATGTATTGGTCTAGTTAAATGCTATTTAACTAACTAGTTTGGTGACTCTTCAAAATACCAATATAAGTCAGCCTCTTAGTCTCCTTGCTGATTGGTTCTGAGCAAAATTTTAGCAGGATAGAAAGAAATACTAGGTTTAATTCATGTAACAATTTAATTCAATTTTAAAATGTTTTTCCAGGAAAAATTAGATCTTATGATTGCATGCATTAAATTGGCTAATAGTTATTGAACTGATTGTACTAGTTTAACAGGCCACTACTCCAGAGTAGTGAGTTTGATCTTTACTGGGTGTCCCATACTTGTGGCCATGTACCATCAGAAGGGTTACCAGTTGCATGACCAGTGTTTAGTCAGTTACCGGTTGATCCTCTAAAATGCCCCTCCTCCCCTACTCACCCATTATAGTAAAATAATTTTTGGAGGATTTTAAATCTGAAGCATCTTTCTTTATTCTGGCATTGTATATTCTTTTTCAATCAAGAGAATATACACTTTGTATGTACTCTTTGTAAAAAGACATTGATTCAAATGCAAATAAAAAATATTGTCAATATGGATTATAATAGGATTTCAAAGGCTGGAAGATTTCATTGCCAAATTTAAAGCTCTTAAGATTTCTGGATTTGAAGTTTCCATAAAATGGAAGAAATGTTTAGAGGGTTTAATGTTCCAAATATTACTGCAGCTGCTTCAAAAGGGAGAGAGACTTTGCTTAATAGGATACAAGGGCAAAATGTGACACATTTTTTTAATATGGGGACCCACACACTTTCCCATGATTGGTGTTTCCAGAAATTTCCTAGTTCCACCAACTTTTACCATGGGCACCAGGGTGTGGCCCTGACCATACCCCTCTTAATGAAATGGAGAAGTGCTGCCAGGGAGATGGGTCCACAAGAACCAGGGTTCTATTCTTAAGAGAATGATCCTTATTGAGAAGTTTTGCAGCATATTTATTTTTATCTTTGAAAAGCCTCTTTTTATTGCAAAATTTAACTAGTATAATTTAGTAGTGGCAATAACAGGGAATGATAATCTTAGTTGTGATAAGAAGCAACTAAAATTAAGATGGACAAAATACCAATCAAAAATTAATATTAATTGACAATGTTTCATCTAATAAATTCAAAAAATAACATTACTACTAATACTACTAGTTTATGTAAATAAAGATAGCGTTGTATCAATATATATACATATTATTATGTATTTGCATTTTCATACAATCATATACCAAGTCTTTCACCTGAAACCTAAGGCAAATGACGGTTTTCTTAGGAAGTTATTGATTTTTTTCGTTTTATTTTTGTTTGTTTTTATATCATTCGTTTGCCTTCCACCCACTGGGCACAGACACGTGAATACAATTGAAACACTATAAAGGAGAACGGGTGTAGAAAAAAAAGGTTGGTGGGAAGACAATCTTAACAAACACAGCATTCATGTGAAAAAAGACAGAAAGAGTTTCACACAGGGGTTATTGAATTGAGAGAGTTTTTCTGAGTATGTGAGTAGTGCCCATTAGCACAATCTTTTGTATCTCAGCCAAAGATGGATTTCCTGGGATTTTTTTAAGGTGTGTATCAGTCTTTTTCTTAATCATTCCCAGTGCTCCTACTACTACTGGGATAGTGGTTGTGTCTAAGTGCCACATTCTTGACGTTTCGATTTCCAGATCTTTATATTTTGAGAGTTTTTCAAATTCCTTTGCTGCAATGTTTTTATCAGACAGGATGGCCATGTCTATAAGGTAGCATTTATGCCCCACCCTGTCATGCCTATTCATTATTATTATTATTATTATTATTATTATTATTATTATTACGTTTATGATGGCAAATGATTTGATCAATTTAAAAACTTTTCCATCTTGGATATGAGTTAAATTCTCAAAGTGAACGGGGTGACAGATGTTCAGGGTTCTGGTACTCAGGAACGAATAGCCTAGAAATGAACTTATACTAAGTTAAAACTTACAGTGAAAAATACCATTTTCAGGGGCTGTCATTTTCAAGGCTATCACAAATCCTATATGAGAGCACAACCTTATAAATATTGTGGCATTTCTTTTGTATCTTCGTCTATTAAATGTCCAACCATATTCCTTCATGAGCCTGCAGGCAATGTGCCACCAAGGACGAGCAGACACTGTCTAAGCAAGTCAAGTAGTGTAAGATTTTTAGTCGATAATAACATTGCAGGCAAAGTTATAAGTTGGACACCATATCAAACAGAATAGCTTGGATTGAAGATAGATTAAGCAAAACATACACACTAAAGACCAGGTTTATGTGGCCACTTCAAAGGGTTCTGACCCGGAGATTCAAGAGTTTTACAACTAAATTATTACGGTTATAGACCGGGAGAAGACAACTTACACATTACTCATGGGAGACTTCAAAACTTAGGTAGGGAAAAGAAAAGATGGGGAATCAAGTGTAGGAGAATTTGAAGTAGGACAGAGTAGCGAGAGAGGAGACATTGTAGTAAGATTCTCAGAGAGATACAGAATGAAGATAACAACACATTTTTCGAAAAAAGACGTTACCATTATAAACAAAGTAAATATAGGAAATGAATTGTAGCAGGCAGAATTAAATTTGACTTTAAAACGGAATGGAACAAAATGATTCTTAAGAAAACATGCCCCAGTAAGCTACAGAGCATTACCGATTTTCGGGTAGCGGTACAAAACATTTTCCAGGCCTTGTGGAATAAGGAAAGTAGCATAGAGAAAAATAATCAAAATCTGACACACATAATTAAAGCAGCGACAGAAATGATAGGTAAAAAAAAAATGAAAACAATAACACACGTTTACATTCTCGAACTATTCTCGAAAATACTTACAAATAGATTAACAAACACTCTAGATGAAAACCAACCGCGAACAGGCAGGCTTCATGAGTGGCCTTTCAACAATAGAACACCTACACATTAAACCAGCTAATCTAAAAGACATCAGGATACAACAAACCATTTTGTTTGGCTTATGTAGACTATGAAAAAACCTTTGACTCGGTAGAACACTCGGCAGTTTTCAACTCAATGCGAGAACAAACTATAAATGAGAATTATATAAAAGTCATCACGAATATATAGGAAAATGGCACTGCAATAATTAGACTTCATAAAGATACAAACAAGAAAAGGAGTAAGATATAGGGATACAATTTCACCTAAACTATTTACAGTGAGCTTTGAAAGCACCTTTTTGAAAACAGACAGGGAAAACATGGGAGTAAACATAGATGGAGAATATTTGAACCATTTAAGGTTTTGTGATGATATCGCATTAATATCAGAAGCAGCGGATGATTTACAAAAACATGCTAAGTGATCTAAATAGAGAAAGCCAAACAATAGGGTTAACGATGAATAGAACAAAAGAAAAAATAATGTTCAGGTGATAAAGCTAGAGAAAAACCATGGAAACAAAGCAAAAAACGACGCATAACGATTGGTTGGAAAGCATTTGGTATAAATAGAGACAAACTGAAAAGCAAATTGTCAATATGCTTAAAACGTGAAGTATACAATCAATGCATAATACTAGCTGTAGCGGTCACTTTTCACAAAGTACCAAAATAGGGTTTAGAATAGCAAACTGGTCTTGTCACTTCGACCCCTATGAAGTACGCAACTAAACCTAGCTCCCTTTTTGCGTGACGTCAGCACGACTATAAAAACCCTTGTCTGTTGATCCTCTACGCCCTTTCGTAGCCTGTTCACACAGTGCTACCCTCGCCCGTGTCTATTTCTCTGGCACGTAAAACATCTCTCCCTCTTACCTAAAATCTTTGGTCATCCTTTCTCCATCATCTCCCCAAAAACCTTACATATGCATATATTCTTTTTCCTTTTTCTTGTACCCCTTTTTCGTACATATTTTTTTATTAAAACATGGCCTGTTTAAACTTTAAATCCGACGCTTTTGTGTTTTCATTCTTTTTCCTTTGTTTGCTTTTACGGCCCCAAACCATACGGTCTTTTGCGGTCCTTCCTCTTTTGACCCCTTGACCTTTCCTGCTGCTACTACCGGCCCCACGTGGCGACCATTTTTGCCATCGCTTTTTCACCGCTAATTTCATCTGTAGAAACGGTACACATTCTTCTACAACCCAAGTAACATCTCCCCTGCCTCACCATTCATTACATATCGACTTCAACTTTAATTAGCAACCCCTCTTTAACATGGAAACTTACAAAACCACTCGAAAACCAATTCAGAATCGCACAGAGGGCAATCGAAAGAGCAATGTTAGTAATGACTCTTAGCGATAGAAAAAGATCAACATGGATCCAAGAAAGGACCAAGGGGAAGATATCATACAAGTAATTAAGCGACAGAAATGGGGATAGGCTGGGCACTTAGAAAGAAGAGGGGACAACAGATGGGTGTCCACTGGACAGTAAACGCAGTAGAAAAAGACCAGACGCAAGATGGAGGGATGAGATAGAAAGGTTTGTCGGTAAGACATGGCAAAGGTTAGCGCAAGCACGCTCATCATGGAAGGAGATGAGAAAGGCCTTTGTCCAGCAGTGGACTTATAACGGCTGGTGATATATAAATACGTATATTGTACATTTAAATTCAGCATGTAAATGGAAGAGCTTTAGAAAAGGGTTATTTATCTTTGGCATCGAATAATGTAAACATATACGTCTGGATTTCTCATTATCTATTGTTTTTTTTTAATAAGTATCTATGCTTTTAATTTATACTTGTATATTGAATTATTTTTAGCTGGATTTCATAAAAGTTAACTTTGTTCTTTTGGGCTATGGTGATAGATTCACACAGAGATTGAAATTTAGTCAGTGATATCAACCTCTTCCCACAGGACAAAATATGTAAAACAAAACACATCATAAGAATTTCATAACACTAAAAACAAAAGACAAAACTATACAAATCTTTAAAGGTTATTGATTATTCTGGGAAAATCCAATAGAAATTGGTTTACAGTGATTATCTGCCATATAAATGGTTCTGGTCATAGATAATCAGATTTTTCTGTTTAGAAATTCTGTTAATGTTTTATGGTGGCTCTCATGTCTATAATCTATTAACAAAACTAAATGAGGCTCACCAAAAGATGGAAGGTCGTGTGTGTGTGTGTGTGTTTGAGTTTGGGTGTATATGTGTAAGTGTGTGTATTACACCGTGCAACGCGATTTTTGTTCCTGGGTAGTGAGTTTTATTTTCTAATAGCTTCTGTGTAAAAAGTAGAGAAAAAGGCTATTATTCCCTTCATTCAAACTTTGCTTTTATGACCAGGACAGTGACATTCATATGTAATTGTTTTTCTTTCTTTATGCGATTAAAAATTTACAAATTCGCCCGTTGTCCAATTTGAAATAAGTGGATTACAAATTATCACTTCCCTTGATTTCATTGATTATTGATTACATGTATAAAACTTTTTAAAAAGCTTACCTTTTACATTGGTTTAATATATTGTAACACTACAATCAATGTGTTAACATAACAAAGGGGAAAAAACGAATGTTTTTAGTCTTTTAGACTCTACTGGATTTAAATGATTTAAATTAATGGAAAATCAGAAAAACTTAAACAAATTTATTTGCAACATTCGCACTGCAACATGAAAGATAAGTTATCAATAAGAAACATTGTCCTTAGAATGTTTTTCTTAATAATTATAATGAAATCATTTTTTAGAGTGTTGTTCTGTCTCGTTTCCGCTTTCCCTAGCACATAATTCCAGGTTTTGAGTCTAATGAGTTTTAATGTTGGCTACACTCTGACTCGAAAGAGTTCGTACGAAGCAGTTCTACTTCTGGCACAGGGAACGGAATATCAGTATGTCTGTTCTCCCAGAGCTAGGCCCTTCCATTGCACTTCGGTTGGGTTGTTGACCTCTGCGGTCGCCCCACGTGGGTGAATCGGGTGTGCTGGTCTAAGTGTGGGGTCTACGTTCGCGCTCACCTCACACTGGACTGGCTTTCCAGGGAAATCTCAATCCTGGTCCTCATGGCATTTGTCTCAGAGACAGGGACTTGGGGATCCCCCCACCCTCAGGTCTCTAGTCATGGGGATTTGGGATCCCCACCCCTCCTGCCTGCATGTTCTCGAACGTGCAGGACCCCACCCTAATCCGACCTTGTGTTAAATTTGCCGTCGTGGGGAGGCTGATAAAGAACACTTAACTACAGAAAACCTCGATTATCTGAACGAGATGGGCGTTTGTTTTGCTCCGATATTTGATAGTTCGAATAACTGATCCGATCATAATAAAGGAAGCCATATTGAACACAATTACGGGACCTTGAAATCTCGTTCGGATAATCCGAACTTCGGATAATTGATGATCGGATAATCGAGGTTTCTCTGTATTGGTAAATCTGAAAAAAATGTAGCTGTTTGGATTGACCGACTTTTTCTATTGGAATCATTAATATAGGAAGAGGAAATATGACAAAAGAAAATGCTTATTTGTGTGAAAATCAAAAAGCAATAAATATTATGTTTGAAGAAAGAAAGACAGAAAGAAAAACTGAGATGGCAGTGGAAAGAAACTTAAAGCATGAAATAATAATGGTAAAAAATGTAAGCGAATGAAAAAACAAAAATAACCGGAAAGAAATATAAAAGATGCTGGGAAACAATTGATAAAGAAAGACAGAAGCACGGGGAGAAAGAAGGAAATACAGACAAAATGAAGAGATACATATAGAATAGAAAAGAAAGAAAGAGAAAGGGAAAGAAGGAAGGACATAAAGAGTAGAAAAAGAAAGGAAGAAAAAGGAAGAGCGAAAAAAGAAAGAAGCAGAAAAATAGAGAAATAAAGAAAGAAAGAAAAAGAGAGAGAGAGACAAATAGGGAGAAAGAAAGGGAAAAAAGAAAGAGAGAAAGACAGAAAGAAAGAAGCACAGGGAGAAAGAAGGAAGTACAGACAAAATGAAGAGATACATATAGAATAGAAAATAAAGAAAGAGAAAGAAAGGAAACAAAAAGAAAGAAAGAAGGAAGGGAGGGCGGAGAGTGAAAAACAAGAACGAAAGACAAAGAAGGAAGGACATAAAGAGTAGAAAAGGAAAGGAAGAAAAAAGGAAGAGCGAAAAAAGAAAGAAGCAGAAAAATAGAGAAATAAAGAAAAATAGAGAGAGAGACAGAGACAGAGACAGAGAGAGACAGACAAAGAGGAAGAAAGAAAGCAGAAGAAAGAAAGGGGGGAAAAGAAAGAGAGAAAGACAGGGAGAAACAAAGGAAAAAAGAAAGAATGAAGGAAGGGAAGACAGAAAGAAAGAAAGAAAGAAAAAACAAAGAAAGAAATGGAGAAAGAATCTTGAAAATAACAAAGACCGTCTTGAATTAAAAAAGAATAGAAATAAAGAAAAGACCCAAACAAGGCAATTGGAAAATAGAAGAATAGCGAAAAACTCCCAACAAAATATTGAAAGAACTGAAGCAGAGAATTGAAATAAAAGATGGGAATCAAGTAAATCTGAAAGGAAAGAACAAGATCGAAATGTCGAAAGTGGAAGGTGAAAAAGAAAACAAGTGAAAATATGTAAACGATAAAGAATTCTTTAAAAATGAAAATAAAAACATAAAGGAAGCCGAAAACAGAATCGAGAAGGGAAGTAAAAAAGAAACACCAAATAATTCCAAAAGTAAATTATACACTTAAGTTGATTTGTGTCTAAATGTGGTAATTTGCGTCAAGGGAGGAAAAAAACGCGAGACAAGTTAAAAGGAAATGTATACACATATTTATATACATTGAGCATAAAACGTCAAGAAGAAAAAGCAATACACAAGGTTGGGGAAGTGGTTTTGTAGCAATTGGAAAACAAGTGTAAAGGAAGAGTATAGGGTTAGGGCAAGGGGGAACCGGGTGGTGGAAATGAAATATGAATAATAGAAAAATGGGGAAAACGTTAGGAAAAATAATAAAGTTCACAAAATATATTCGTTTCTCTTTTCTTTAAAAAATAAAAAAAGGCAACACTTGTAGCCAGGAAATAGGAATATTCATTGTGTATCAATAGCTCAGTGGCACGACAAACATGAGCCTTGTGTCTGTGGGGGCCGGGGTCTTTTTCCTGATTTATTGACAAGAGAGTTCCTTATTTTATCTGTCAATTTTCTTTTGCATTTTTATTATTTTGAGTTGAGATTTTGTCCTTTTGTAGCGGGTGGGATAAGATAGAGACCCGTGATAAAGTGGATATTGCAGGCAAAAAAGGGGACCTGATATTTTGATGTGGGTCGGGAAGAGAAGGATGTTAAATGGATGGACAAAATAATCGAAAATTATGACTTTGTAAACAGAAAGAGGGTTAAGTAGATTTTGTTTTTTTAAATATTTATACGAATGCATTTATATTATGAACACGTAATAAGGTCACTGTGTGTGAGTGTGTGCGTGCAGGGCCAGTCCACGCCTGTATGGAGCCCAAAGCAGAATTTGATTTGGGGGCCCCCACTGCCAATTCGATTGGAGGCCCTCTGTTGGCTATGGGGTCCAAAGCAGCCGCTTAGTTCGCTTATGCATCGGGCCGACTGTGTGTGTGTGTGTGTGTGTGTGTGAGAGAGAGAGAGAGAGAGAGAGAGAGAGAGAGAGAGTGGGGGGGCGTAGAATTCCAGGAGCTTAGAAGGTGAGGCTTGTGAACTAAAACTGAATGGAGAACAAGAAAGCTAAAAGAGAGAGAGATTTTAAACAATATCTTACGATGGTTACCTCAGTACGGCACAAAGCCAAGTGGGACAGATCTCGTATTCAATGTATGTCGCATAAGGCCGTTTATCTATTGTGACCCCACGTAGCGCAGCACCATGCTCAATACATGGGGGGATAATCTAAAATTATTAGTTCCCACAATCATCGGGTAATACCTGTGGCCATTTCTCTCTTAGACTAATTGGGATGTGTTGCCTGAGTGAACAGTTCTCCTGGAATTAAAAGTAGTAAGAGTAAATCTTTGGCCACGAATGACCAATGATT
Source organism: Architeuthis dux (assembly GCA_006491835.1). Classification (NCBI taxonomy): domain Eukaryota; kingdom Metazoa; phylum Mollusca; class Cephalopoda; order Oegopsida; family Architeuthidae; genus Architeuthis; species Architeuthis dux. The sequence continues at coordinate 1,141,261 of VCCN01007040.1, read as the reverse complement.
GTGATCCAAGTGAGTAAGACCTGCGTACTCTGAAAATCTAGCATTCGAGATTCTGACTTTTACCTGAGACCGAACATCAACCATAAGAACCAGTGGTAATTACGCAACAATCTGACCTACCAAGCAGAGTTTTAAATGAAATTAAAGTGAAGGATGACAATAAACAAATAAATAAATAAAGGAGGAAAAAGTGCGTGAATAATTTAATTTTTCCACATTGTTTTTTAAATCAGTTATACACGATACTGTAGAATAATGCCGATTTTATTTCTTCTCGCCGACATGAGAGACGTCTCGTCGTTGGGTTGTACCTTTACAGGAGCGAACATTCTGTGTAGGGAAATAACACATTTTGTCCATACCGGAGAAAAGGCTCTCCCACGTGTTTGGATGGAAAGACAACACAATTCATTATTTTCAATTGAATATATGGGTTCGTTTTCTCCCGTTGATAGCTTCGATTCCGGGCCGACTTGCGGATCACTTGGAGTATTGAATTCTGTTTCGGTTAAAATCTGTTCCTAGTTGCTTTGCCGTATGTGACCAACTAGCGTAATGATAGTAGTTCACATCAGATTTCGTCCTCCATCTCCCCTTCACCCTGACGGGTGTGGAGCCAAGCCCCTAGTTGGTTTGACCCGTTGCCACTGGGTGTCGGACCCTAACTGCCTCTAAACTGCCGGCCGATTTGAAATCCCGGACACCCTTAAACCACTCTGGTTGGTCGAACGCATTTTCAGTGTTCTGACTTCGTCGGCCGTTTGACCTATTTTCTAGCCCTGGGAACATGATATGGCGTTTTGGTCACGTACCATCTCCCCAAAACGTGCGAATACACGAACACACTCAACCAGAGTGTATTTCATTACAATACCCAAGTGTATTTCATTACAATACCAGAGAGAGAGAGAGAGAGAGAGAGAGAGAGAGGGGGGATTACAGGAGCTTAGAAAGTGTGGCTTATGAACTAAAACTCAATAGAGAGCAAGAAAGCTAAAATAACCTGTTGCTACACTTGGATGCAATAATACTTATCGCAGATAATCAATCAGTTGCTGAAGTAACAATACAATCGGAAGCAGACTATTAAACAAAAGAATGCATGCACGTGCACACACATACAAGACAGGTATGCATAATATAGGGCGCAAATTTGCCTTACGTCCGTATTTTCCTGGACACGTCGCCCATTTACATCTCGAAATTTACTCCCGGAAGGAATTTAAAAAATTCTTCGAAAGCCTGCAAAATTAATTATCACGGTTGGTCCAAGGTTACATAACGCCACAGTGTGTGTCGGTAGGGGGCAGAATGTCTTCAGGGACTACCTGATGTTCAGATTATTGTACATGAAGTTCTTGAATGACTATACAGGATAAAATCACCCAAATAAAATCTTTGCTCTCTCCTCGGGGTTTCGAATGTTAAATTCTAGAAAATATATAATTCACTACAACTTTAGAAATGAGACGACAGGGGCATAGCTGAGGGAGTGTGGGGACGATGTTGAACCTACCTCGCTCCCCCAAAAGGTTTATGAATAGAAGTTCGCCTATTATATTTCTCCTAACATTTTACAATAAGAAATCTTACTAAATATTGCAGGGGCCCTTCAAGGTGCCAAGGGGGAACACCAAATCTCTAGCTAGGCTTTCAAAAGGTCTGCATACTCAACATGCTCACAGACCCCAGGTTTTTGAAAGGTCTGTCCATGAACCCCCATAATACCTTTGTGAACCCTCTGCAGACCACAGGTCGAGAACAACTGCACTAAATGTTGCGGGGTGCCCTCAAGGAGCCAAGCCCCCTCCTCTTCTAAATCTCCAGCTACGACCTCGTGAGATGGGTTTGCATATAAACAATATAATCCTGCACTAAGCTCTCTGTTCTAGTAACTTTCTTAAACATGATGTGAATACTTCTTGTGAAAGTGACAACATAACAATATCTGACGATTAAAAAAACACACCTTGGGCTTCGTAGCAAACTCTTATTTTGATCGTCCTTTTTATTCATGCATATTATTTGTTTATTTTCATTGATTTCACATCCAGTGACAATAAAAGAAAGAAAAAAACTTCATAGAGTTCCGTTGTCACTAAAGGAGAGGAGATTGCCTCTTCTTCATAATCATGAATATTGATGTTTACAAAGCTATTCTTTATTCTTTGCAAATGTCTGTAATCCAGAAAGAATACCACGGAATGCAAAATGGAGTCTTTTCATAGGATTCATTTGTTTCTGATTGGTCAATTAAATGCTCTAAAATTTACATGTAGCTCAGCATTGCGCTTTCCTACGTCTTTTTATAGAACTCGTTATGATTTATTTCTTCAAAATAACGATGTAGTAATTTAGTAAATGATTTGCTACTAACTTCAACGTGTTCCTCTGTTTATTTATTTTATTTTTGGTGTTGGTTTGCTCGCGTCTTTCAGTTGGTCAGTTTTAAGTTTTTATGCAAAAGAAAGATTTTATAATATTCCAAACGTAATATTCTGATTGATCTTTTATCAGTTTTTAATCGGCTTCTTTTGAGTGAGAATTTAAAATGCGATACTGGGTGACTTATTATTTCTTGATTTTTTAATTGATTTTTTAAAAAGCGAATAAAAAGTAAAATAAAGTTGGAAAGAGTTTTAATAGTCCGGGGGCCAGCAGGGGTTACCATGCACCCCCC
>VCCN01007040.1:1089623-1099725 GCA_006491835.1 Architeuthis dux | reverse complement strand
CAATGCAAATTTATGCTAAATTGATCCCTTAGTTTGTGTCTGTCAGCATACACACTTGTTCTTTTTGAAAATTCAGACTTTCTTACTGATCACTGCACAACAAAAGACGAGAGAAATAACTTATTCATTGATCACTTCTTTTTCCATTTTTTTAATTGGCCAAAAGACATTGGTCACGTGATGCTTTCTGTTAAGTAAGTATTTTGAGTTATTCCCCTTATGCTTATCAACTTCTGGTGAGGGGGCACTCTTTTACGTTCTGGTGAACGAGCAGCCATTTTAACAGCTTGCGGTCATTGTAAATGTATGAATAAAGGATCTCTGTGAGTACATCTTCTGTTTGCATTTTTAATCTGTTTAATATCTGTCATTATACCAACCTTACAGTTTCTACTCAGTGACTAACCAGACATGTTTTTGTTTCATTTTAATTTGGTTAAATAAAATACTGAATATTGAAATGTCTTCAATTTAATCTATAATTGCAGGACATAAAGTATCACAATGAATGACTTCTCACTTAAATACCCATGCAAAGTTAAGGACTTTCATACCCCAAAAATAGATAAGTGGTTTACAATAAAATATACAGAATAATAATTTTGTAAATTGGGCTTTTGGTCGATAATCAGATCTCATGTTAATTCAAATGAAGGGTTCATTTGTCCCGGGAAAGTTTAATTATAGGAAAATGAAAGTTGACTAGCATTTCAAAGGAAATTATGAATATATGCTGTGTTGGGGGTGATCAATTAAAAACTTGCAAAAAGGGGTGATCAATGAACTTCTCTCAAGCTTTGTTGGGCTGTGATCACTAAAAATGGTTTGAATTTTCATAAATAAGCACAAACTAGTAACCGATTTAGCATACAATTACATTGCAAACCTCTCAGTAAAAACCTATTTTGGAAGGGAATTTTCAAAAAATATTTTCTCTACTCACTGAGGGGAGTGTGCGTGCAAAATTTCAAGTTTCTACTATGAATGGTTCGGGCTGGGTGAAGTTCGGATACATAGATAGATACATAGATATATATAAATGTCAGAAGACATGAATAACCTCAACCCTGCAACAGTGTTTAAACCGGTCTGTTGTGAGTAGCAGTGATTAATATGGAATAGGAAAAGTACTTGAACTCAGAGAACTAAAGAAAAATTAGACAATGGATTAGTAGTAGTAATATTATCTTGATTTATTTTTTATTATATAAACATTGTCAACCATTATTAATTTTTGACTAGTATTTTTTTCATCCCAGTTGTAGTTGCTTTTTATCACAACTACTCAGACCATCAGTCTACAGCAGTGAGTAATTAGCACAGATCGGCAATAAAGCTTATAGAGCTTATTCTCTATTTCTGATCTGTGCTGAGAGTCTGGGTAGTTGTGATAAAAAGCAGCTGAATGGAATTATCACATGTCCTAATGAATAAAAATCTTGGTTAAGCGCATCTAATAATCTCCCTGATGGGTTGGGTAGTGCAAAAAGTCATACATTCTGGTCCAGAGGAAGAGGCAGACAAGTGACATTGCAAGGATAAATTAACTAGGAAGAATTAACTAGTTTGAGATATCCTCTATCATGGACAGTGGAATGAGAGCAATATACACCCATGGATTGAATAATGGGTTTAGTTTGAAATTCCTAGAAGATTACCAAATACAACAGATACTTGAAGAAGGCCGGAGAGTACAACAGCCGAAACGTTGTGACTATAACAACCAAGACGAGAACACTATTCCAAGTAAATCAGTGTATAATAATAACCACAATTTAATACAGCTCTACTTTTCTGTAGCTAATATATTTTTATGCTGTCTAAAATCTTCTCTCTAATTCAATGAAGCAAAAATATCTGTCAGTCTTTTCAGTGGTGCATACAAAAATGCCAGCTAACTAATTATAAGAAAATCTCAATCTTATTTTCTTATCTTATTTTCATCTATTTCTTTTAAGATGAAATAAACAAGTTTTCATGATGAAGGTTTTGTCTTATTCTGATATGCTAAATACCTAAGACCCTTTCAGGAAATTAGAGAGTAAAACAAGGGAGATAAATATATGAAAAAGTGACATTTTCTTTGTCTTGTCTATCAATAATATTCACTTAAGAGCTTAAATAAGTTTATGTGTATATGTGTGTGTGTATATTTATATATGTGTGTGCATATATATATATATATATATATATATATATATATATATATATATATATGTATGTATACATATATATATGTGCATATGTGCATATGTGTGTGTCTATGTATATCTATATATATATTCAAGTTTATACATATATACATTAATACAATTTTGTTTTCTCTTTCTGAAAGAAGTCTAGGGTTTTTGTTGGTATTATTTGTTGTTTTCTTGTACAATTTTGCCATTATTTTCAGAGATGGACACGGGCCAATGTTTGTGATTAAATGTTTATAGTCTACAGCACAGATACAAAGCCCCAATAATTACGGCAATCATCTCCAATCATAACTTTTAATCAGTTCAAGTTGTAAATAATGTGTTTTGCGCCTTTGTTGTCAAAGCAAGTTTTGATCAGATTATATTTTTGCTAATAGTGTTTGGGAAGCTATTTTATTTTTGTTATTGAAACAAAGGAGATGTTTGTTGCTTTTAAACTGGCACAAACCTCTTGGGTGGAATAAGGACCTGAAAAAGGACTAAATAATTTGTTTGCTGCTGTTATTCGACTTGGATTTCTGGACTATGAAACCACTTTTAAGAGTAGCCAAACAAGCCAGCTCTTTTCAGGATTTATTTGATTTAAAGGAAAATCAAATTTGCAAGGAATTAAAGAAATTGAATGAGATTAGTACAGGGGCATAGCTGGAGATTTGGAGGCCTGGATGGGTCTTGACTCCTTGAGCTCCTCACCCAACATTCAGTACAGTGGTTCCAACCCTGGGGTCCTGGATCCCTGAGGGTCCACAAAGGTGTTACTAGGGGTCTGTGAGCTTGCTGAATAGGCAGACCTTTCAAAAGCCTGTGAAATTATTAAAGGCAGTGACATAATCAGAGATTTGAGGGCCCGGTCAGTGGGGAGGCTCCTTGAGGAACCCCCTCCAACATTTAATTTGGTATTGCATAATGTTAGTAGAAATGCAGTAGGTGAACTGCTATTCATAAAGCCTTTGGGTGTACCTCTCCATTGAGGGCCTGGGGTGATTTAAAATCGCCTCCCACCTCTGCCACACCCCTTGATTAGGGTTTTAATTTAATTCCTTGGCTTAAACTGTTTATCTTGAGTAGAAAGCTTATTTGGATTTCACAGGATATGAGAGAAAAGGAATGAGACATTCTAGTCTGAAATTCAATAGACAAACTCATTTGTTATGCTGAAAACCATCTTGTATATTCCAACTCCATTGTTCATTCTTTATTCAGGTTATACAGAAGAAACCGTTCAATATGATCATGGATAATGTTATCAAACACTTTATTGAAAATGAACTGAAAATGAATAAAAGATTATCCGCTTACTATAATCAAAGTTCCAGGTATTGTTATCAAAATATTCAGGTAAATCATACTTAAAAGTGGCTATTGACGGATATTGATGTAAATTTATAAGAATGAATGTTAACTGTTCCAATTGTTATATCCTTTGCTTAATGTTATCAGCTGTAATGTCTGAAATTAAGACTATTATCCTCATCTTTGTTGTTTTTAACTCCCCAGCTCTCATAGTGTTATCTGAGGTTCTGAGATGGAATATTATCATTATTCCATGAATTATTCAGACTATTATCCTCATCTTTGTTGTTTTTAACTCCCCAGCTCTCATAGTGTTATCTGAGGTTCTGAGATGGAATATTATCATTATTCCATGAATTATTCAGACTATTATCCTCATCTTTGTTGTTTTTAACTCTCTAGTCTTTCTAGTGTTCTGAGATGGAATATTGTCATTATTCCATTAATTATTCAGGCTATTATCTTCATCTTTGTTGTTTTGATCATTATAGGAGGGAAAAGAATACATTCCCCAACTTTCCTCTTAATTTTTCCCCATCCAGGAATCTTTAAATAGAATCTCATATATTTTTTTAATAAATTTTGCTACCACTCCAATGAGAACAATTCCCATATGTCAAGGACAAAGGTTTGTCCTACTCTTTGAAATAGGGTGTTATTTATTATTTTACATTTTATTGAAGTACAAATCTGTAGAGGAATTATACAACATAATCATATTTGGCTAAAACATCCTGGACAACAATTTGTATATGTGTATGTCTGTGTGTAGTCAGAGGTTACTTCAAGAAGGTTCTATTTGTGCTTTAATTTGAGGAAAAACGAGTGGGTGCTGAAAAGTTCTCGGCCCAGTATGGTTCAGTCAATGATCTGAAATAAATTAAAACATAAACACAAGAATCCTGCAAATTGGCACTTTGCAATATAAAAGAACTCTCTTGACAAGATAATGCTCAGATGTTGGGAAGTGGATCGGACCGAGGTCATTCCCTTCTCTGTCGGGCCGAGAACTTTTCATTACCACTTAAAGATCTAGGAGACAGAATCACTCAGTTGCAAGGAAAGAGAGAGTTGACTAGTAAATTGTGGATTACATCTTTTTAGTGATGATAATTAAAGATGTCTTTTATCAAATGTTTGTTTTAAATTTGACGACATACTGATGTGATCTTTTGATAACAAAGACTGTTTGGAAAAAGTGGCCTTCTTTATTGCTTACTGTTTATTGAGGGTGCAACAGAAAAGAAGTGCAGTCTATAAACTTTAGTAAATGGCATATCAAACTTTGGTAGTATCACTGATTAGTTCATGTTTAACACCCCCACCCCTAAATGGTTCAAAAGGTAAACCTAGCTTTCATTGTCCAGCCCCACATTGGCAAGAACTTGAGGAAGAGTTAAAAGCAAGGTGATAAATGAGAGGAATTCAGGCAAATGTGTTTTGTTCTTAATATTCCCTGCTGAAATAGGGGAGTTATATGCCATCAAATCTGGCATTTTCATGGTTCAGAAAAACTAAGGAGATCATCATTGTTTATAAACTACCTGAATCATCTGTATTTTGATAGAAACTGGGTCTGAAGAGAAGAGTTCATTAAAACATTAGAAATTCAATATCCCAAGAGCAAATAGATTTGAGATTGAAATATTTTTGGATGAGGGAAATAAACATTGAAATATTGATAGAATTAAGGAAAACTTGTTTCCTAATCAAATATAGATTATTTATGAATGTGTTCTTCAAAATTATTATCTCTCAAGTCTACTTAGAGGTGAAAATAATTGTGCACAGTTGAACATATTCATATATATATATATATATATATATATAGCTAAAGAGAATGATTAAAAGAATGAGACATTTCACAAATTAATGTTTTTCACATATAATCTTGACAGGAAAATTAAGAAAGTATTTTATTAATTTGCTTCGTTTTTGATGTACGACTATTTTGAACAGAGAAGCAAATTATCCTGAAAGCATTCTCAATAGGCTCTATCATACTTATACATAATTGGATAAACATGAATACATATATATTCTGTAGAAATGGTTATAAGTATACATACACAAGAAAGGGACAGAGCTAAACTGATGGAGGGGAGAGGGCGGAGATTTATTAAATGTTATTTATTTGATAATTAATGGACTTGTAGATATCTTCACTGTCAAAACAATTCTACCTGTTCTTGGCTTCTTCAAGTTGCTGTAAAATCTGATCTTTAACGTTTAAATTCATATAAGAAAAATTGAGTGTCAATATCAAGGAAAATAACTTCTGATTAAAATGTATATTAAGTGAAATTTCTTTTATTAAATTCAAAGAAGAGTTCCATTATTATTTATGCTATTCATTGAAGAATTTCACTGTCAATTACAAGCAGTTTCAAGCAGTCCATGAATTTATGAGTTAAAAGCAGTTTCAAGTGAACTGATTTTGCTCAAGCATTTCTTATTGCCTCCGAAAAGGATTTTCATCAGGGGTACAAAGTTTCTTTTGGGCCCCTCCCATTTTCCATTAATCATCCTGTTTTTATCCACTTCAATATATGCAAATATTTTCTATGATACCAGGAAATTCCTGGGCCCCCTTTAGATCCCCAGGCCCGGGTACAATGTACCCCCTGCACCCTCCTCTCATAGGCCTTGCTTATTACCTTATGTACATCGATCTGTTCTTCCTGAAAAAAGTTTATTTAAAAGTTATTTAATTCACCAGCTGTTTATGTAACCTGTGATCTCATATTTGTATATTAAACAAATATGTCAAAACTTTCATTCATTCTAATGATTACATATATAGCGACACTGTAGCAGAGCTGTTTGGTAGGGGGGTAGTTAATAGAGATAAAGCTTTTCTGCATGATAGTACAAACAGAGCAAACGTGATTATAGGATATTTGGCTTAGAAAGGTCTTCCCTGAATATAGGTCACCTGGGGATGGCCGAGCTTTGGACAACATGGGGATTCACTGTGAGTTGATTGGCAGAGCGGGAGCAATGGGAAACTTTTGAATTTTGGGGGAATTTTGAGGAGAGTGAGATGTTGACCACGAGGGTGAAAGGTCTTGGACCGCACGGCTGCTTGCTACTACAATGAGTGGCGGCAGTTGACAAAGTGATGATGAAGAGAGGTGACCGGAGATAGAATGGGAGCGCTAGGGGTAGATGTAGAAAACAGTAATTCGCTTTGTATCTTCGCATTTTATCAGGTAGTTTATAAAAACTGCAAATAAATCGAATTCCTATAACACCTATTATTCGCATTGCCTCGTTATCTTTTGATATGACCCACCTTCCCATTTTCAGCTGTGACCTGAAAATCTGGCAGACTCAAACAAGAACCAAGGACTGCCAGGTACCAGAGTTTCCACAACATTATTTTGACGGTTCACCATACGGGTGCATTATGGTACAGACACAACAAATTCTAACAGTAAGGAAAAAATGAGAAAATAATCAAGGTTTTATTTAATGCCAACAACATTTCAACCCATTATACATAGGCAATATTTTAGCTTTTTATCACTGCCCATTGACCTTGCCACCACTCCACTGAACCCTTGCTTAGTTTAAACCAAACTAAATATTTCTGGAAACAGGGGGAAAAAAAAATCACATTTCTGACCTAAAATTTATTTCAACAAATTAAAGTACTATTAGTGGTCAGATGTCCACTCAGATAGTATAATGGTTAGCACGTCTGCCTTACACGCAGAAGGTCCTGGGTTCAATTCCCGGTATGAGCGAAGAGTGTGGACAACTCTTCATTAGGACAAATTTCCCTGTGTACTCAGCAGCTAACTGAGTACATTCTAAGCTGTGTGATTAGGGTGGAGGTATCCTTTGGTGGATAAAAACTTGTAAGAATAAAGTCCTGGTCTCGACCAGACTTGAAACTTGGAAGGATCACTAAGCTGACACATGCAACAGAAACTGAGTCTTTGTCACCGGGTGTATACTCCATTGGGAGTTGTCTCTTAAGAGAGGGATGCTTTATTTACTAGTGGTCAGGGATTAATGCAGGAGTTACTGTCAGAATAGAGCTATTATATGTATAATGTAAATTTATTAAATTTAACAATTTTATCAACAAAGTACACTAAAAATCAGGAAAAAGGGATTGTCAGTGTTCAGGAACTAATGAAAGTGTTACTATAAAAAGTATATGTATAATTAGGAACAAAACACTTTCATAAAAGTTAACTGGAATTGTAAATAGTGAAAAAATGGATTTTATCCATTTCTGATGTTCCTTCTGAATAGTAATTGGTAATCCTTGTGGCTATCTGGCACCATATATGCAGGTACATCAATAAGTCCATAGCCTAATGATGAAAAAAAGCAATTACCATCTACACCAGAATATGACAAATAGTTTACAAGGGTATTTGGAGGACTAGCACTCACTGCAACTCATCCAAGCCCTATAACTGTCCATATCTAACTTCAGTAAATAGCTCTCTAGTCATAATACCAGCACATGGGATGCATGTCCATTTTATATAATGGTATTTTACACAAGAAATATTTACTTTTCAATATAATCTACTTCCTTGCCCATGCACTTAACATTATACAGTGAGAATTTCAGATGAAAATTCAGATAATAACTGTATCAGGCTACAGACTTACTGATGCACCCTTGTATAATCCTCCACCAAGCTTGTGGCATAAAAGAACTGGAACTCATAAAACAATGTACCTGCTTTATTCATATCAAATTACTGACGGTGCTCAATTGGAGAGGGGTCCAAATATAGGAACAACCAAAATGCATTTATAAAAATAGAGAAAATTGACTGAGAATAGTATTTGATGGCATATAAGACCCCCTCATTTCCCTAAAGACTGGCCCAAAGGGTAAGCATAACCTTTGTTGTCCAGCCCCACATTGGCCAGAACTTTAAAAACTGGTTTATAAATGAGATGAAATAAAGGGAGTCTTATATGCTATCAAATACAGTAAGTGAAAAGTATTTTGCTTTGGTTCAATATCAGAATTGAACCAATCCTGTGGTATCTAGCCTAGTGCTCTAACCATAAAGCTATTTTCTGTCAAAATGTTGTGTCATCCTCATTTTGGTTTGGTGCCAAACTACTAATAATACCATCATATTACAGATATGCAGGATCTGTTAGATGGAAAGTAATCCTAGTTCAGAAAGCCACCTAGTGGCAAATCTCTTTACAAATAAAGGCTGACAATCATTGCAAAGAAAATACCTGCCTGGATTTACAAGATTATCTTAATGTATGTAGACCTGTATGTATGAGCCCAGAGTAATTGTCTGACCTCTTTATTGTCACTTCATTCTGTGCATAGATGAATCCTGCTGAAGTTATTATCTCCCTTTGCCAAAGTGAGTCCTTGTCATTCAGGTATAGGCTAAAGCAATCAGCACAAAAGAGCTGGAATTATGGCATATCAAAGTGCGTGTGATTTGAAAATGAAGAATGGAGAATTCAGAAGTTAAAAGAAAGGAATGATAGGGAAAGGAAATGAAACAGAAAAAAGAAGACGAAAGCAAAAGAAAAAAGGAAAAGAAAAAAGAAATAGTCAAATAAAATGAAAAATAATGATGAAAATGGGGGGTGGGGTATGCAGGGGTACGGTCTATGCCTACTGCTCAATTTACAGGTTTTTATATGTTCACTGTCTACTAATGGTAACATTACTGTATGCCTAGTTCCCCAAACCCATCCTTGATGTATACTTAGTTCCCAAAACCCACCCTCATTGTGTACCTAGTTCTCAAAACCCAGTATCACAGTATACCTAGTTCCCATAACCAATCTCATTGTATACTTAGTTCCCAAAACCCAGCCTTACTGTATACCTAGTTCTCAAACCCATTTCCATCACTGTGCGAACGTGTACAAGTGGTTGAAGAAATCACGAGGCTAACAAGTTTAACAAAGGAAGAAAATAAATGAAAAACTGAAAAGAGAGAGAGAGAGAAAAAAGAGAGAGAAGAGAAGAGTAAAACCAGTTATGAGAAAGAAACAAAAAACTTAGTTGATAAACAAATGAAAGAGAAAGTAACATATGGAAGAAATAAGGAGAAAAAGAAAGAAAAAGGAGAAAAAAGAATAGAGTTGGTGAGAGAGAAATGGAAAGGGTAAGCACGGAATGAAAGAGAGAGAAAACACAATATAAATGAGAAATAACAAGCACTGATAAAATGAAAGAACTATGAAATACAAGGAATGAAAAATAAGGCAATATAGAGTCAAACTAAAGAGACCTGTTGGCAGGTCCTGTGTGATTGACTGCTGATGAAATATACATATTATAAGCAAAACAAGTGCCTAATTAGCTAGGATTTGAGTTTGGATTAATGTTAATCTTGACTGGATTAGTTGCAATCATAGCCAGCTTATTACTAATTGAGGAACTTGAGAGGCAATCTGTATAGGGTCATTGAAAAGAAACATGGACATGAGAGAAACCTTCATTTGTGCAGTACGAATATTGTGTAAATGCTGAAAGATATCAAGGTCTGTGTTCATGATACACCAATGCTTTACTTATCAACTCTTAATCTTGGGTAATGCTCGTTTATCTTGGGTGTTTAGCACATGTCAGTTAACCTTTTCAAGGCTCC
>VCCN01007040.1:987895-999079 GCA_006491835.1 Architeuthis dux | reverse complement strand
AAAAAAAAAAAAAAAAAAACTCCCAGAAAGAACACGAACTATTAGATACCAAAATGAAATATCACAAATTTGTGGATGAATTTTGTATAGATAGCCCAAAGATGGCATTTAATGGCCACACAATAAAGTATTCCGTCAGTAGAAATACTTTGCAATGTAAATAGAAAGAGCGGAGCGCCCGTAGGAGAGTAAGCAGCATCAACAGCACAAGCAGCAGCAGCACAAGCAGCAGCAGCAGCAGATGGCACACGCATTATGTTTATTTATTTATTTTTTAAGTGATAGAATCTTTTGACTTTGTTATTTTTTACTAAAAGCCCTTTTTTGTTATATGAAGATTGAAGTATAAATACTTGTTTCGTAAGAAAATAAGTAGATGCGCGTGCTGATAAAGACCGCATTTAAAGGTATAACCCGTAGTGCTGTGCTATATAAAACGGAGTTAGCCTGTTCATAATCTGTAATGGTAACAACGAAGAGAGAACTTATGAAAAATAAGACTTGAACAAGATCACGGTGGGTTTTTTTTAGTGCAGTTTTAGAGGATCAATTGAAACATTGATCTCTTAAATGCTGTTCCACTTCGAGAGAAAAGTAACAGAGGAATTCTAACTCACCTAGTTGTATAATTACAGTACTATTTACATTGTCCAATCGGGATAGCTTAGTATATTTTACTGCAGGCTGAGAAGAGTATGATTCAAACCTAGTGCCTTGGCTAGTGATGATCATCACCATAATTTCAAGTGCGTTTTGGAAAGCAAACACGCTAATTTAAAATCTGGGTAAAAAAAAACAATCCAAGCTCCTCTCTTATATCGATTAGGTTAGTAAATGCAAATTTGTTCAATAACATTGAGGTATAAAAAGCTTCAGTAGTCTTGAATGAGACTCAGAACAAGAACGGATCAATGACATGAGAGTCATCAGGTTTGTATTTGAAACTACTGGAAAACAATTCGGTTTAGTCACTTTTTGATTCATATTTATGAAATCATCGGACATGAGCCATCAATAAAAACCAACATTGATAGTTTTAGTTGACGATTACTAATAGTGTTTTTGCTATATGGTCAAAAAGGTGATAGCGCTAAAAGGGTTAACTTAACAGGCAATAATGACCCGGAAGGTTAATTTTGACAGTCCCACAAGTTTCAGTGTCCTAGATGTTGCGGACCACTTTTAAAAAGATGATAACTGTGGATTTTTTAAATTCAGTTCTTCAGTAAGATTTTAGCTTTCATGTTGTTATGTTTAGTTACTGACCTCTAGGTCACTTATCACACAGACAACGCAATTTATTTTAATTCGAGTTCTGTCAGAAATTGTATTCTACACTACCGTTCAAAATTCGATGTAAATCCATCTAATTTCAACCGACCGCGAATTCGAATTTAATTTGTTTATAAAATCGACACCACTTGTGGTGTCACATGGAAAAAAAACTTTGAGCGTTCCCAGACCCCAAAAATGCTAATGATGAATCGCTGGAGTTTGGTGTGGTGGGAAGTACAAGAGACTTTGGTGTAGGAGGGAGGGAGAGAGAGAGAGAGGGGGAGAGGTCCCGCGTTTCCACTATAACGGGTGGCTGCAAAACAAACGCTGAATGCAATTTTGGCTTTTCTATTTTTTTCTTTTGTAGAATCGAAAAAGTGTCGTAAAGCGAGCTCTCAAAATGCAGGGGATACCCGTATCTCTAAATTGGCAGTAGTTTTTAATAAATCTTGAGATTAAACATATTTTGTCAGTAATGCTTACATTAATATTCGACCCCTTATTCTTGTTTTTCAATGCACAACATTCAGATTGAGTGCAGGAACTGATACCAAGAAAATGTAGGTAAACAATTGCGAACTTTACCGCCAAATCATCAATGTTTTCTTTGTCGTCAGAAGTATTAATTTTGTTAGTGTACAAAATGATTAAAACAAATCGAGACAGTAGCGAAGTCAAGGCCGGATTTATAGAGGGGTAAAATGGGGCAATTGCTCTTTAATAAGAAATACATTAATAATTAGTGCTTGGAATTCATTTCATTAAAACGCCTTCAATTGTTTTAAATAAATTAATAGAATCACTGTTTTTAATTGGAGTATGGGTTATGAGAATAATATACTGCCATACTGCTAGCACGAAGGACCGCGCTTCTTCTTAGGGACCACAACCCTTAACTTGCAGCTGGTTTATTTATTTATTGTTCTCAATTTTATGCTATTTTTACATGTTTGAAAGTTGTTAGCGATAGTGCGCGTTGTGTCTTTTTTTTCTCGCTCTCTTTTTCTTGCTCCTTCTTATTTTTTGCCTCGCTCTTTTTGTCAGGCTCTTTTTTTGCGTAGCTCTTTTTTTTGTTTCGCACTTTTTTGTCTTGGTCTCTTTTTGTCTCATTCTGTTTTTGTCTAGCTCTTTGTTATGTCTCACAAAATTAAAACTGTAACAAATAGAGCGCGACAAAAAAAGAGCGAGAAAAAAGAGAGACAAGCCAAAATGAGCGTGACAAAAAAATGGGCGAGACCAAAAGAGCGAGACAAATTTGTGCTCTTTTTGTCTCCTTTTTTTTTGTCCCGCTCTTTTTGTCGCGCTCTTTTTGTCGGGGTTTTAATTTTGTCTTGCTCTGTTTTTTTTGTCTTGTTTTTTTTGTCTCCCTCTTTTTGGTTTGTCTCTCTTCTTTTTTGTTTCGCTCTTTTGTTCTCGATCTTTTTTTTGGTCTCGATCTTTTTTGTCCCGCTCTTTTCTTGTCTCGCGCTTTTTGTCTAGCACTTGTTTTCGGTATCAATCTTTTATTGTCTCGCTGTTTTTGCATATCTCACACTTTTTTTGTCTCGCGCTTTTTTTTGTCGCGGTTTTGATTTTGTCGCGCTCATAAAAAAAAAACAAGACAAAAAAACAGAGAGACAAAATCAAAACCTCGACAATAAAAGAGCACATAATGAGCGAGACAAGCCAAAATTAGCGCGACAAAAAAAGAGCGCGACAAAAAAAGAGCGAGACAAAAAAAAAGAGCACAACTTTTTGTCTCCCTCTTTGTTTTGGTCTCGCTCTGAAAAGAGACAATAGCAGCGAAACAAAAAAAAAGAGCAAGAAAAAAAGAGTAAACAAAAAGAGCGCAACAAGAATAGAGCGCAACAAAAGAAAAGAGTGAGACAAAAAAGAGCGAGACAAAAAGAGTAAGACAAAAAAAAGATCTAGAACATATTTTTGTTGCCCTCTTTATTTGTCACGCTCTTTTTTGTCACGCTCTTTTTTGTCAAGATCTTTTTTTTGTTTCGTTCTTTTTTTGGCTCGCTCTTTTTTTTTGTTTCTCTCTAAAAAGAGTTGTGCTCTTTTTGTCTCGCTCTTCTTTTTGTCTCGTTGTTTTTGTTTCACTCTCTTTTATCTTCCTCTTTTTTTTGTCTTGCTCTTTTTTTTAAGCGTTCTTTTTTTTATTTCGCTGTTTTTGATCTTGATCTTTTTTGTCTCGCTCTTTTTTGCTTGTCTCTGTTTTTTTTGTCTTGCTCTTTCTTTGTTAATGTTTTGAGTTTGTCTCGCTGTTTTTTTTTATTTGTTTTTTTCTCGCTCTTTTTTTTTTGTCTCGTTCATTTTTTCAGTTCTAGTCAGATGCAATAAACGGACTTTGATGTGTAGATTCTATGATTTGCCGTGTATTTTAATTTATGTGTATGGGGAACCCACCGAACGTGAAGTGCCCCCCCACAAGGTTTAAATCCGGCCCTATGCTAAGTAGCAGTAAAGTTGGTGGGTAGAGGTAAGCAAAGCCAAAATCTTGCCTACATATACTGTGTACACATCAGGTTGAAATTGCAGATGGCGCTCAAATTGAGTAATGTTTTATTTTTCTCCTACCGCCAGAATTTACTGTGCAATCATTAGAGTGAATGAAAGACGTGTTTGTTTAAGAAATCCTACCCGTGATTCCCACAAAATTGCAAAATGTACAGCATAATCATCATTGTTTTCTTTATCGTCAGAAACATTTACTTTTTAGTGCACAAAATGATTAAAGCATGGCAGGGCAGTAGCAGTTTTGAGCCTAAACTGACCTATGGTGACTTCTAGTGACCTTGGAGATCAGTATCACCTATTCCATGTTCATCCCCGAGTCAAGTTAACCATATAGACTAATTCTCAGTCCCCAGGGTCCAGACGTTTGGCCGGCCATAAGACGCATACGAACAATCGTAGTAATAGATTGTAACTTATTAATTCACTGAAATGAAAAAATATGGGTTTCTTTACAGAAAATATATATAGTGACATAGTTTTACGCCTTTTTACAGATGGCTAAGAAACATTTTTTAAAGATTTTATTCATAAGACGAAATGAGAATCACTCCGTGGTATTGTCTTTAAAGCATAGCAAAGTATAACTGTGTTTTTACGATCGAAAATAGTTCCATCAATTCATTGTTTTCAATATCGTACATAACCTTCAGTTTTCTGGTTTTAGGATGAGACAAACACAAAGCTACTTTGCGGATGCGTTAGTACTTTTATCCATTTTAATATGAGGATATGTTTCTTCTCTTTAAGCCAAAGAAACTGACCTTAATTAAAGCAAGAATTAGAAACCGTCAAGCAAAACTATCAACATAGATTTCTTTGATTTTTGACTCTGTGATTCTGGATGGCTATGTATGTATGTGTCACGCGTAATTTAAACATTTACTCCTATGTATGTTTGTGTCATGCATAATTTAAACATTTACTTCTTGTTATGTCTAGAAAAACCGTTATTTTGTTTTTCGAAATCACCCTCCTCCCCAAAAAACGTTTTTAGTAGGAGGTTTAATTATCAATGTAAATGTATACTAAATCGATCACTTAGTTTGTGACTGGCTTGTTTTTTTTGTTGAAAATTCGGACTTTTAGGGATCACTGCCCAACAAAAGGAGAGAGAAGTAACTTATTCACTGATCACCCATTTTTATAATTTATCACCCCCAGCAAGGCATACTGTCAAAAGACGTTAGTCACGTGACGGTTTCTATATAGTGACTAACCAGACCTGTTGAAACATTGATTTCATGCTCTAACCACTGGGCCGAACCTGTATGGTGTGTCGGTTGAATTGTTTCTTCGTCGAAGGTTACCATGACAGCTTATTTTATTTGCAATGAGGAATTCGCAAACTTGAAGCTTTGGTCACAGTCTGAAAACTCATTGAAACATAGGTATTTGTAGTTATAGAATAAAGGGATAAAAAATGGCCACAAAACCTAATATGTTTTGAAACATTTCAACCATATACATCGAATAAAAATGGGGAAAACAGAAGATAAAAAGAGGGGAAAATGGGGGAATATATGCAATATTGGTTTGTGTAGAATTGGAGAATTCTGTCAAGCAAATGAAAAAAAAATTTAGAATCAGATTGTTTCAGAGCAGCCAGCGATAAAAGAGAAAAATCGTAAATGTGATTCCTCACGCCAAAATGGATAAAATTAATGGACCAAGAAAAGTTTTTGCCGTTGCAAAATTATTTCCTATTTTGAACTTTCACTGACCAAACCTTAACACTTAAACTCAATAAATTTTGTGTTCCCCTCTAGTAGTAGCTTATTTCATTCTCTTTTTCTTTTCTTCACTTTTTCTTCCTCTTTTCGTTTCTCTTCTTCTTCTTCTTCTTCTTCTTCTTCTTCTTCTTCTTCTTCTTCTTATTATTATTATTATTATTATTATTATTATTATTATTATTATTATTATTATTATTATTCGCACATTACTTTTCTATTCACCTTTTCTTCTTCTTCCTCTTCTTCTCTTCCACATTTCGTTTATCTTTACGCATTACTTTTCTATTCACTTCTTCTTCTTCTTCTTCTTCTTCTTCTTCTTCGCACATTACTTTTCTATTCACCTTTTCTTCTTCTTCTTCTTCTTCTTCTTCTTCTTCTTCTTCTTCTTCTCACATTACTTTTCTATTCACCTCTTCTTCTTCTTCTTCTTCTTCTTCTTCAGATAAGTAACGTTGGTGAACGACACCAACCTTACTTTTCTCTTCTTTTGTTAAATGGACTTTTGCTCAAAAGAATTCTGAATAACTAAAAGTATCTAAAAATAGATGGCCTGATGATGGCGAATATTGATGAGAACAACAAAAAAAGGGGGAAAAAATCTAAAAAGAGGTGATTTTTCTTAACTGTCCAACTAAAATAAAAACCCCAAATAAGCAATAAACCATAAGAGATGCCAGACAAGAACGATATATGTGTTCATGGGTAGTTAATCTACTTGCAAGAGAAAAAGATACAGGGTTTAGTTATGGCGTTGAGAAACAATTCCTTCAAGTGTCAATCGCAGATATAGGTGGCGCTTGCAACTTGGTAAGGAAGAATCGTGAGGCATTTGAAAGAAAGAAAAAGGTTTTTCAGAAATGAGGTTATCCAAATTTCATTGAATTTGCTAAAGCAGTAAATAAGCTGCAGAAAGCAAAAACAAAATTCTTAAGTTGTCGATACTGAAAATGGACTTCGGTCCGCCCGCCCGCCCAACCAACACCAGCCAACCTTTGTGCGTAGGATTCGGAACAGCAAGTAAGTAAAAGAAACTTTAAGGATATCCTATTTATCTTCATCTTTGGTGAGAATTTGAAAGAAAAAACAAATAGCTAAGTGAGTAAAAGACATTGTTACGTGTTTAAACGTTTGAAAGGTCATAATATCGAGTTCATGTGTTTGTTTATTCAAAAGAGTATCTTTAAACACCACCACCTAACACGTACATGCACAGGTGTATGAGTAAGTGTGCACGCCTGTGTATGCGCATGCTTTCTTATATCTGCGTGGTTATGAATGACTTGGGCCTTTGTATGTGCTTTTTGTGCATTAATATATTAGCAGAGGCGGAACGTGGTAACAGACAGACGCCGCAACTGCTGGGGAGGGGGTCTCTAATCCTTCTACTTTTGTGGGGGGGCGAGAGAAAATTTAACAATTTGCAGGGAGAAGCGCTGTCGTGTTTTGAGAACTAGGTATACGGTGAGGTTGAGTTTTTTTTTCGAACTAGGTGTCTCTATTAGTAGACATTGAACACACAAAAAGACGTGGAAATTGAGAAGTAGGTATACGCCGTACCCTCGTGTACCCACCATCCATTTCCATCCCTGATCATCACCCAGGCAGTAGTAACAGTGAAAAGCTGTTACATCCATTGTCAACCTTGACAGGGGTCAGTCATACATCGAATTGCTGCAATGGGAATGATTCTGAACACTATCTGGATGGTTCCATCTTTCTGAGAATTGCTTGGTGCTTTTTCTGTTCAAGTTGTTATTAAATTTGCTATGAAAGCGTATTTGGGAAATATGTAATATATCTTTTTAAAATCTCATTTTGTATTTTTGCTGAATTATTATCTACAGAGTTGAAAACTCCAAAACTAGAAAGTCCCCAGAAAACGCATACCTTTGCCAACGCTATTGTCAGGGGAGGTAATTGTACATGGATCCACCCAAAAATGTTATAACTTCTTCCGTGGCCTATTGTCCACTCTTCCACAAATCTTCATTGAAAATCACTGAGAACCTTTTCGAAAAACAAAACAAAAATAATATCGTGTGGACACACACGAGAATATTTAGAGATAGTTCTCAGTGAATTTGTGTGGAAGTGTAGACAATACGGGAGAAATGATTCAATGTTGGGGCGGATCCATACAGAATTAACTCCACTACGTCGTATTTATATGTCCGCATCACATATTATCGCTAAAAGTTTATAGTTGTCCGCACGATATCTCCAAAAGTTCTCAAATAATTTCAATCAAATTGTGGCGTGGATCCACGCACAATTACCTCCCCTTTGCCATGAGCGTATACATGAATGTATAAAAATAAATCTGGAAAATATCTCTCAATCAAAAATCCACCCCAAAATCTAACCACCCTTCCTTACCCCATTGCCCACCCATTCATAAAAGTCCATTCAGTACTTTCGTAGATATCGTGTGAATAGACGAACAGACGTAAAGATGCGACTAAATACATATACCTCTTTCCAACTTCGTTAACAGAGGTAAACTACATTGGCGTTTGTATTTCTTTAAAGAAAAACAAATTTCTAGCACTAAACCAAATCCTATTTTAGATAGGCATGTTTTTATATTTCTAAATTATTTTAGGAACACGGATTCTTTGGCTTTGGTCGTAATGGATAACTAGTGTCACCAATATCCGAATGTGTGTAAATAATCTCTATTTTTCAACTAATTAATATGCTGTTTTCTACAGAAGTTATGTTTAAAGGACCCCCTCCTAACAGCCCTTATAGCACATGGCCCGGGTGTTTTTGTGTCTTTGTCTTGTCGGGTTTAGATTTGTTGAGAAGTGGAAGCCACATCGGGTTGAAATCCACACTTGTCTGGCTAATGCATTTAGTCGACATTCTGATGTGAGTTGCCCATTTGATTTTTCTCTGCTTCCAACATTGTTCTCTGTCAATAATCTGGACTTCCTCCCAAAGAGGAAGATTCTTGCCGTTCTCTCTCCAGATGTGGTCGGACATAGCAGATTTATCTATCTCGCTCCTGATTATGACCTTCTTGCGTTCATCAAGTCTGACCTTGAGTGGGCGGCCCTTTTCTCCGGTATAGACAATTAATATACTATATCCTTTATCCTTCTCCCGATCGGTCCCTCAGCCTGCCGTTCATCCTGAACCATTTGCTTCTGTTTCTGGCCACATTTTGCCAATTCCTTCTATTGCTTCTCATCATCAGTTGATTCCACCTCATCTGTGCTCTTGGATACCAAACTGTTATTTCTGATGTCCACCTCTTGTCTGACATTCGTATTACGTGACAGATATACCTTTGAATTTGATAGTATTTCTTATGCATTCATTCGGTATACGCTCACGTAGCGATATATATCGAGAATGCTTAATTCCATCGTTCTTTGAGTGGATTATATGCCTTGCTCTTAAAAAGAAGAGGAGCAAACCAGGTAGAATTTGAAAGTAAAATTTATAGTTTTCTGCAATTGTTCAGTTGCATACACCAGATTATTGCACAGAATGGTAGAAAAGTGATTCGTTAGAGCAAGTCAATAAGAAAACATTCATTTTCTTGAACCTGTCTTCAGAATCCGTCTGTTACTGTATATTCTCAATCAAATGCAACTTGCAAATTTCAATCTAACGTCCCAGTATAGTGAGTAGATGTTGACTCACTGTTGGTATTTGATTGTTATAGGTTACATTATTAAATGTGAGTTGAAATTGCTGTATTTAGCTGTTTTCTTTCTTCTGTATTTTGCTTTCAAAGTTTGACACACTAGTAGTTGAAGTTTAGAAGGTGACTTAGATCTCTGAGGAAATGATTAAAGGATATATAAATAAAGAAGAGGCAGAATGAATGAAAAGAGAAAAGTGAAAATGTCCTGCAAATCCATCCGGAATTCTAGTTGAAACAGAATCCCCTTCTCCCTGTACTCTGCACAATCGCCAGATATCTTGACAAAAATGTTCCGTCATCTACGAGCCCTGATGTTTGACGTAGGAGAGAGTAGGCGAGTGAGAACAGCAGATCACTCTCTAAAAACTACCTTACCTGTCCAGGCAGCAGCAGCAAAATGCTGTTACCTCCATGTTCAACCTTGACAGGGACCAATAAATCTCTGCAGATACAACAACACTAAGTAAGAACAATTATAGAACAATTAGAAACCGTCAACCAAAACTGGCAACATAGTCAACAGTGAACATAGGTTTCTTCACTTTTTAACTGATTCTGGCTGGATGGCTATGTATGTGGCACGTGTACATGCCACACCAATGGAGCTAGAGGGCTGAAAATTTAAACATTTACTCCGTATTATGTCTAGAAAAAACAGTTTCTTTTCTTTTTGGAAAATTCTCCCCAAAATACGTTTTTAGGGGTGTCAATTTACAATGTAACCGTATGCTAAATTGGTCTCCTAGTTTGTGTGCGGCGGTGTTCACACTTGTTGTTTTTAAAATTTGGACGTTTTAGTGATGCAACAAAAGGTGAGAGAAGTAACTTATTCATTGATCACCTTTTTCCAATTTTTTAATTGCTAACCTCCAACACAGCATGCTGCCAAAAGACGTTGGTCATGTCACGGTTTCTGCTGAGTGACTAACCAGACCTGTGTCTTTTTTCTTTACTCACAAGCAGGTATCATGCAGGAAGGAATTTTTCTCGATTCATATGACAATCACATGAAAAAGAAACAAAAAACAGTTAAAAGTTGCAAAGATTTTAAGATTATTAGTGATCACTGGTGGAAATAATCTTTGACTTTGAAAGCAAATTTTCTTTGAAAGTTAGTATGCACTAATCATAGTGTATGTCCAATGGACAGGGCCTGCCAAAGTATTTATAGGGCCCTAAGCAGAATTTGATTTGTGTGCCCTCACCACCTCTTGGGGGCACTCTGGTGGTCATGGGGCCCTAAGCAACCACATAGTTCGCTTATGCATCGTGCTGGTTATGCCAATGGAACCTTGCCATTTTTTAACTTCTTTCTTCGGCTCTAATCATTGAGCTATAACCAATCGTATAAACAGTGTATCTTGTGGGTTCTGACGGAGTACTCACTCCACAGGGCTACTAAATTGTAGCTATTAAGTAATGGGCTTTTTTTCCCCAACTTCTGTTACTTATTTATGTTATTCTTTATTTTTGCCTTTCAGTTTATATAATAAAGCTAAAAAAATTGTGTAAAGTTGTTTCTTTGCGCCAGAGAAACGAAGAAGAAGGTCTTCTGAATAAATGTTAAGCTAGTGATTCTCCAGCAAATAAACAGAAGTCAAATTTGTGACGAGTCCACTCTCTCCTCTGATATTCTATAATCATTGTATGATTCAAATATTTGTGTACTATAAGAAAAATTCAGAAAGGAAAAAATGACAATAATAAAGAAATAGCAGAAAGTAATACAGGAAAAGAAATAATAAGAAATAAAAGTAGGGGAAAAAATCTTTCTTGATCTCGCCATTAACTTCTAAGGTTCTTTGACCTGGACAAAAAAAATATAAAAGGTGGGGGGGGAAAAAAACCATATGCTCAGTGGCCAACAAAGAATAAAGCCATTTTTCTGGTTTTCGAGTTCTGAAACATTTCCAATGATAAAACCTACCAAAATCACAGTGAGAAAAAGATAGAAAAAAAGATAGAAATGAATAAAAAGAGTCACAAATAAACCTCTTCATATGCGTGTGTATATAT
>VCCN01007040.1:884802-903664 GCA_006491835.1 Architeuthis dux | reverse complement strand
AGAGAGAGAGAGAGAAATATGGAACATCAATCTTAAGAGATCTGTCTTGAAAAATCTTGATTCAAACACTAATTAGCGTATTTCCCAGTGTCGAAGACGCTATTTTTTTTCCCAAAAATAAGTCTTGAAAATTTACAGACCAAAATTTACTTTTTTCATAGTCCTAACTGAATATAGTACACACTACCCTTTGTAAGCAGTACTCTAACACCAACTTTCAACCATCTCCTTTGAAGTACCAATTTAATGGAAACGGTGGAATCAAGGTGTTAGGGTGTGACATTTTTTTCTCATGGTCAAATTCCCTGAATGTTTTGGCACACCTAGTAGATCTATATATACATACAGATACACATGCATACATATGTATGTGTATGTTTGTATATCATTTTATTGTTGCTTTTCTGGATTTTACTGAATAATTTATGCTTTTCACAAGAGTAAAAAGCACCTCATCTTTCAATCAAAATATGTTATCAATGCTAATTACATATTCTTAAATGTGAGTCTAGAACTTAAGCACCTTCAAAATATATTTGTTTTGTTGAGAACTTCAGATGAGATACAAAGTTAATGAAAAAAACCACATTGATGTAACGGAGGGAAATAAGCAGTAAAAATCAAACACATTGGAAACGGGAACCTTAAGAAGGGAAGAAAAATTATTGTCAGTTAAAAGTTGATTGTAAAAGTGAAGCAGAGGAAAAAGAATGCAAAAAAAACAATGGCACTAAAAATGGGTTCTATGAAAATGAATTTTGCAGGAAAAAATTGGAGAGAAAAGAAATTTAGTGAAAAAAATTACAAAAGATTCTTAATAAAAAGTAAAAATGAAACAAAACTAAACACTAAACCTATGTCAAAAAGGGAGGAAAAAATGATGAAAAAAAAAAATATGAAAAAAAAAACCAACCCAGCCAAAGACAACAACAACAAAAACAACAAAATGAATAAATAAGAATTGGTTTAGAATAAGGCGCCATTAACGTTGTGTTATTTCTTGAATTATTTCCAAGAGCAATGATAGTCAGCATCAGCAGATCGAATTATTATCAAGGAAACATTTACTTCAATTTTCTAACTTTTCCAAGATAGAGAAAATTGGAAGTTGGAAGTGGAAAGAGCAAAAAAAAAGTGATTAATTGTCTCCTCAGAGACTTTGCTATCTTTTGCTTTATCTCAACGAATGAATGAAGCAATATAGGAACAAATGCGGGGACATAGATACATTGAAAAACGACTTTGAGTTTTGTGCTTGTCTGACTTAGTTACACAGGATTTTTTTATATATATCTTATTCTTATTTTTTTTAAAGGCAAATTATAATTTCTTCGTATTTCTTTGGAGCCTATTGATTTTAGTTTCGTTTCATTTTTACTTTTTATTAAGAATCTTTTACAATCTTTTTCACTAAATTTTTTTTTCTCCCCAATTTTTTTCCTGCAAAATTCATTTTCATAGAACTCATTTTTGGTGCCATTTTTTTTTGCATTCTATTTCATCTGCTTCACTTTTACAATCAACTTTTAACTGACAATAATTTTTCTTCTCTTCTTAAGGTTCTCATTTCCTTTTTCTTCTCTAATTCGTCAAATTCTCATCATCATCATCATCCTCAATTTTGTAGAAACCATCAACTAAAACTGTCACCAAAACTGTCAACATAGGTTCCTTCAGTTTTTAAGTTTGTCAGGCTGGCTGGCTGGCTATGTATGTCACGTGTACAGGCCGCACCAATGGAGATAGAGACCTGAAAATTTCAACATTTACTGTCTAGAAAAAAAAAATTATTTTTGTTTTTTTTAAAAAAAACCCAAATAGATTTTTAGATGGTGTTCAATTTGCAATGTAATTTTAAGCTAAATTGATCTCTTAGTTTGTGTCCAGTAACATTGATGCTTGTTTTTTTGTTTTTTTAAATTCATTCTGTTTTAGTGATCACCGCTCAACAAATGGTAAGAGAAGTAATTTATTCATTGATCAGCTCTTTTTCCAATTTTTTAACATGGCTTGATGCCAAAAGATGTTGGTCATGTGACAGTGTCTATTGAGTGGCTAACCAGACCTAATTATTATTCTTAATGCTATATTCTTCTTCCTCTTTGTTGTTTTTAAATTCCCTCATCCTTTTTTTCTTCTTCTCATTTTAGATTAAAAAGTAAAAAGATTTTGCTTCTTTTTTCTTTACTTCACTTCTCACTTGTTTTCTTCAGTTTTCTCTTTCTCTTTATATGTTTATCACAACTTACATTATTATTACTAGTCCATGACTAATCGCTTCAATGACGGTTATCATAAGTGTACAACAACAGTTTCAGCTGATGGATGCTACTGATACTATGTGTAACAGACACAGCTCTTATCATATACATTATAATTCGTATTTGCCATTCTGTTTTATTATATGACCCTTTCTTTGGTCTACTTTTTCTCCTTTGACAATATGTCTTTGTTCTATTTGGATTTTGTCTTTTCTTCCTCTTCTTCATCAACCATTCTTCCTTCTTTATGATGATCTGGTTCTTTTCTTTATCTTCTTTTCCTTTTTTGATTTCATTCTTTTCATATTTGTTTTTTCTTTCTGTTCTTCTTTCAACTAGCCTGATTATTCTTCTGCATTTTCCTTCTTTCTTAGTCTTCTTTGTTGAACAATTCTTTCTTTCAATATTTCTTTATCCTTTTTTTCATTTTCTTCTTTTCTGTTTACTTTCTATCTCTTACAGCCAAAAAGTTTTACCTTAATCAATTGCTAGAGTCATTATTATCTTTTTTTACAAAATTCTCTTCCTTCATTAAAAAAGAATCTTTTTCTAATCAACTTTTTATATAGTTCAAAGTATTTTTTTTCTATTCCAACATAATCATTATTTTAATTTCCATCATCATTTTTACAGTCAGAAACATGAATACCAACTTTTTTCCTCATTTTACTTTTGAAATCTGAACAAAAAAAGAGATAAGACTGTGGTGTAATGAATGTTAAACAACAGCACAAAACATGTGACAAAGAACATACAAAAAGATTTCACTTCTACTTTCACTTTCACTTTCAGGTTCCAACAACAGGATGGTAAAGGTAGGTTAAGGTGGAGAGGTGAGAGCATTAGAAAGAATGAGAAAGAATCTGTAGGGTATAAAGCAGGGGGGTAGGGGTAGAAATATGCACTTTTTGCATTTGAAAGGCCACAACGCCACCTGCTATTCCCTTTCTACAACACGCCAACACACTGGACTGGACAATTCTTACACTTGAACATGGCATTTGTGTTTGCGTCTGTATCCAAAAGGTCTAAACGCCATCAAGTGGATACATTTTTAAGACAAATGCTCTGGCATGGACGGCAAAGTGGACGCAGAGAGCCGGCAATAGACCGAGAACAGTTATTTGACCAGTGGCGTGGAATTCATATATTGAAAATGTCTATTCGTGTAAATGGTCTTTTACCACTTGGCCTTTCTATTTTAAATTTGGCAGATGTTTTCCTTTGGGAAGATTGGTCTCAAGTGGGCAGTTTGTGTCCACTGAGTTTGACCCTTGCTGCTGCGGCTGTAATGGTGAAGAAATACTTCATGATGAGGAGCCATTTGAATTGAGTGCAACAAATGGATGGATTCTCTTGTCCTTTCACATTTCTTTTTTTAATCCACTTGCTAAATAAACAATTGCATCAAGAGAGAGAGAGAACAAAAACAGGTCTGGTTAGTCACTCAATAGAAACCGTCACGTAACCAATGTCTTTTGACAGCATGCCATATTGGGTGTGATCAATTAAACATTTGGAAAAAAGGGTGATCAATGAATAATTTACTTCTCTCGCCTTTTGTTGATGGGGATCACTAAAAATTTGAATTTTCAAAAAACAAGCATGAATGATGCTGGACACAATGCTATCAATTTAGCATAAACTTACATTGCAAATTGAACCACCCCACTAAAATCCTATTTGAAGGGGGAATATTAAAAAAACTAAAAAAATAAGGAGAAAATGTTGAAATTTTCAGCCCTCTAGCTCCATTGCCATGGTATGTAAACATGATATATACATACAGAGCCAGCCAGCCAGATCAGCTTAAAAACTGAAGAAACCTATGTTGAAAGCTTTGTGTTTTTATTTTATGAAGGGCATTTACAAGTTTTCAGTGCTGCTTCATGCTAGTTTTCATTGTAAATAATTTTGAAGAGCTTGTTAAAAGAAAACTGACTGCTGAAGACTCTTTAACAATTTATTACCTCACTGAAATGTTATCCAGCATCGTTCAGGTTAAGATGAATTCTGAAAACATCAATAATTATCACAGAACTTGCATTGTACCTGTGAAAAAATGACATGATCATTTACGTAGGAATCAGGAACTTAGGATCAGAGTATTTGTGCACTTTATCTAGGATCAAAGTGTCACTCCCTGGCCTTCTGCCTAGGATCAAAGTGTAGTATAAGTCTACACAAGCAGAAAAATAGCTTAAGTCCTACAGAGTAATTGTGATATTGTGGTGAATGGAAAAGATTGGAAGGAGAAAAACGAATTCTTGTGGTGAAATGATTATTACAAGTACGAATGGTCACGAATGAAACTAGTTAAAAGTAAAATAGACAAAACGATGACCAGCCCTCTCCCCACTACCCAGAACGGCCCTGTGCCAAATCTTTTGTATTCATTACATGAAATAAAGAAAAAGTCCACTCAAACAGTAGTTACAAAGTAACAAAGAGAAAAAGTCACACTGTTCATAATATAGATAGATAATTTTATTTAATTACAACTGTTCTTAATAAAGCTGTTATTCAAACAGGGAATAAAATTTACCATTCAGAGACAGAGAGAGGAAAGGTCTCTTTGTATTATTGTTACATGTTGCATTGTATTATGTGGTGTAGTGTGTCATGATTTAACTTGTTTATCTCTGCCTCTACTGTGTTGCCAACAAATACGAAGATCAGGTTTTGTTAGAGAAGATATATAAAAAAAAAACAGCACAGAATCTGTATAGAATCTTTCTATCTGCAAATGATATTAAAGCACCGAATAAAATTTCAGAATCAACCCGGAGTGTTGTGATAAAAAGCAACAATAAAAAGATGGAGTAAATCCTTTAAAGAAAATAGTTATAGTGAAAATGCTTCATGTAAAAAAGAAATAACCCCCACTTTCTTATCTGAAATGAAGCATTCCGATGTGATAAAAGAAAGGATTTATCAACAATTGTACAGCAGAAAAAGAATTTGTTTACAGGAATTATCAACCATAAATTTAACAGACCCAATAGGAAGAAAGCAGCCAAGCTAAGGATAAAAGAAAAACTATTATCAATTATATATCAATGTGGTAAGAATTTTTATTGGAATACTAAGCTATTACACTTGAAGATACCTATTTTTTCATCCTAGAGAAAGTTGTTTGGGGGGCTTAACAGGAAGGGCAGTCCACATAAAATCAGGAAGGGAGTAAGTAAAAGGGATTGTTAGTCATGACTGACTACGTTGCTAACACTAGCTTTTTAAAATCATTATCAATACAACAGTTATGAGAAATTAGAGCTAGAGAAATGTATCTTACTTACAATCAGAAATGTATAATTAGATCCTGCAATTTATTCCTGACCTCTGTATTCTACATAAGAATCCACCCCTTCTTATTCACCCTTGTATCCGAACCAGAGTAGTGTGATTGTTATCAAAATAATACTTTGTTTAGCCCTCCCTATGACAATATCATACAATTCTTAATACAGCTTGTCTTATGTTTAACACCCTACACTTGCCCCTCTCTGATATCAGCAATGCTTGGATGAAACATCTTGTTTAATTCATTAATAAATTGTTGATTAATCCAAGCCCTCTAATCACCTTAATATTTGCTTGTTGCTTGATTAATTACCATGCTACGCTTATCTTCCCTTTATTTGACATTTTGAATGCCACATGAAGGATTACTCTGATATATTGGGCTTCGTCAAATGATCCCACACTTTGAGGAACACCAAGAGAATTGCAGAGAAATGATGTGAGAAAGAAGAAAAATTAAACATTATAAGGTGCAATAAATACAAAGAAAAGGTTTCTCCCCGAATTGAAGATGATAAAGACATTCATTTGTTAACAACAACAAAAGAGAATATAGCCGAGATTTGTGGTTTTCTAATGGGAAAGGTTTCATTTTTATGTATTTTTTTATTATCATTTTGCTCTTTACAAAATGAAAACAAAATACTTCAGAATCTCTCATTCACTTTTCTATTTTCCTATTTCTTTTTCTTAGCTCTTTTTATCAAGATTTTTTGTACTTTCACTTTCTCTTTCTATCATTTGCTTAAAACATACTTTCACTTTCCCTATTATGGAATTCTCATTTGTACTCAGCAAACAACAGATCTAAGAAACCAATGAAGAAAAATAACTACAACAAGAATAAAATTGTGAATAAGAACAACAACAATGGCAACAAGAACTATGTTGGAAAAAGATATCGACACATTTTGCTGGCGAATATGAATATTTATTCCGCAGCTCACTGAAGCAGGAAGTTAAAAGCCATCCACTATCTTGGCGAAAAACCTCAGCTCAATAAAATGAAGCCAGGTTAAAGATGAAATATGAATTGGGTGCTTCTTGAAATATCTATTATTTTCAATCCGAGCCTTTGTAGTCTTTTGTAATTCAGCTCCTTCCCCCATTCATAATGTCGCTCGATCTCTGCAAACACATTTTTTCATTCTTCTTCTTCTTTAATACAAAGTTTTCACCTAATAATATCTCTGACTGAATAATGCACCTTCAAGTTATTAGCTTGCGTGTTATGCCTGGATGCAAAGAGGATGTTGGTGTGTGTATCTACGCTGCAAGATAAAAGCGTGAACACAATAACGGTACAGAATTCTTCATCAAAAAAGATCAAATATTGGTGAAAATATTCTGAAAACTTGTTTGGCTTATCTTTGGCAACAAAGACATATTATGAAGAGAGACAGAATGCAAGTAGTGGTAGTCAAATGACTATTTTTGTATTACACTTTAGGTTAGAATCCAGTTCTGCATTTCTTTTTGTGCTGTTTATTTTGTTTATGTCAAATGAATTCATGATCATAAATCTTCTTTGGCTGCATCTGACTAGCTAAGGCTTTCAGATATTTTTTTATTTATAAAGTATTTATTTCATGAATCAGATGTTGGTCTCTTAGTGATAACACTTTCTATGGTTTGTTATTATTTAATGTTGAAATGGATTAACATTCAAGTCTTGTTTTAGCAATGAGAGCATTGATTTTCGTGGATATTTATCTACTATAAGCTTCAGTTCCGAATGCACATATTTATGTTATTCATTCAATAAACCAGACATTGGTTTATTAGTTTTTCATAGATTCATGATTTCTTTCTTATATAATATAAAAAAAACCTGCCAATATCAGAATTAGGAAGAGAGTCCAGAATAGCACTATATACAAATATATATATTTAATTTGTTGTTTTTTAATCTAATGAAAATCATGTATATAATAAGAGCTCTGTTTATCATAATTATAGTACCAGTAGCAGCCATCAGCTCCTCACCCGTCCTACTTTGTTATTAAACTACCTTTCTTTTTTCCCCTTGCCATTCCTACCCTCTTATTAAACCACTTTCTTTTCTCCCCTCTCCCGTCTTACCCTCTTATTAAACTACCTTTTCTTCTCCCCTTTCCCGTCTTACCCTCTTATTAAACTACCTTTTCTTCTCCCCTCTCCCGTCTTACCCTCTTATTAAACTACCTTTATTTTTATTTTTTTTCTCACCTCTCACTTCCTACCCTCTATTAAAGTACCTAACTTTCTTTCTCCCCTCTCCTTTCCTGCCCTTTTTCCTAACTTTCTTTTCTCTCCTCTATCTTCCTACTATCATTAAACTACCTTTCTTTTCTTCCCTCTCCCTTCCTACAGTGTATGTTATACTTATAGCATCAGTATTAGCCATCAGCCGAGCTTCTTGTTGTATGCTTATGATAACCGTCAGCAAAGAGATGGATCATGGACTAGTGTTTTCAATCTTTAAAGATCTGTACTATATTATTCCTTTTTAATGGCATAGATATAAATATGATAATTATAAAGACAATTATTAATTAATTAATAACCATATGAGCCCAGCATCAGTATTAGTGATTGCTAAATGGGTGAGCTAGATCGAATAAATGAATAAAGAAACAGGCACTGTGTGGTGATCAAACCTGCGTTCACCCTGGAAGCAACCTATATGCAGTACTGCTCCTTACCACTGATTTAATGGCACTCTCATGGAAAGGCAGCGGTCAGAAACATACACATTCACTCGCCTCCTAATTCTAACTGATCGTATTTTTAGGCACGTGATATGAAATGGCTCCCTATCTTGACATTATGAAATCAAGGAATGGATAATTTTATATCTGATAGAATATGATCATCATATTCTGTTGGATATAAAATTATCCCTTTCTTGATTTCATAGATTTAAATCGAATTGGAAGTTTTTTCTGTAATCCTTATTTATTTATAGATTAAAACTGAAATCTTTTTAGAACTTTCAACTTTGAAAATTGATTCTTTGTTTTATTTAGAACTTAAAATGTGGCTTGGAGTTTTGTATCAGAGAGACTGAAAAAAGAAAGAGTAACAAAAGAACAAGTACAAAATGGGAAAAAATATATTGCTATCTCTACGTGAGATTGTTTAAAATGTTTCAACCAGTGGTGGAAATGGTGGGGTACATGGTGGTACAGTGTAAAAAGGGGAGACTGGTGCACAATAAGACATGGGGCACAGTGAGACAAACCCATTTTCTCAATAACTGTAGCTTGGAAAGTGGTGCCATCTTGTGTTGATATGTACTATTACACAGCCTTTCATTCACCAATGTGACTGACAAGCTGATGTGATAAGAAGTAAGTTTACCATAGTTTTGTCAATTATTTCACTCCAAAATAAACTTTTCCGCTTGTTGAACCATAATTACAGTTAATCACAGGACCTGGATAGAAATCCTTGATTTGAAATTTAGGGCTATATGCTACTTTACCAAGGCATGATGAGATATCACTCGTGTTGGTGTGCATTAAGGTATGTAAAAATGATGTTTGTATAGAACTGTTGTAGGGAACAATGAAACAGAGTGTCTCATTGTGCCCAAGATGACTTTATGACAGTCCTGTATGCTGGACAAATACTGGAACCTCTAGATGTGTCAGTTTTTAAACCATTTAAGACATATTACAACCAGGCCATGGACACCTGGATGTTTCAGAACCCTGAAAACCTATCACACTATAATGAGATTGCCCATTCTGTTGGAGTAGCCCATAAAAAGGCAATAACACCTTCCAATATTCTTTCTGGGTAGAGAAAAAACAGGATTTATCCTATGAATGAGAATGTGTTTTCTGTGGCAGATTTTCTTAGCTCTGCCATCACAGATCAACCAGCCCCATCATCCAAAAAGGAAACCAATCCCATCATGGAAGGAATGGCTGGACATTCAAATCAATCTCAAGAGCCATATACATCAGCTACA
Source organism: Architeuthis dux (assembly GCA_006491835.1). Taxonomy (NCBI): domain Eukaryota; kingdom Metazoa; phylum Mollusca; class Cephalopoda; order Oegopsida; family Architeuthidae; genus Architeuthis; species Architeuthis dux. The sequence continues at coordinate 894,142 of VCCN01007040.1, read as the reverse complement.
TGTTGTTCTCATTGAGAATTCAGGGGATTTCCCAAATGCCCAATGAGAAAGGAGAGTATTCCAGGCAAACAGTATAAAAAGGGGAAAAGCTTCATCACCACTGACACTCCTGAAAGAGAAGCACTGATGTCAAGGAAGACTGAAGACAGAACAAAATCCAGGATGAAAAGGTTCATGGCAAGAGGACCTCCCATGCAAAAAAATGACTCTTAGATAATGCATCATCATCAGATCCTAACAGTGAAGAGGAATTCCAGGTCTTCAATCTTACACATCAATTTCTTGGGGATGCCTATGAGGGGAAAAAATAAGAAAATCTACCACATTGAAAAGGTGTTGAAGAGCAAACATGCATCAGGGGATTATGAGATCAGCTTTTCCCAGCCTAGCCAAAAGATGAAGGGGCAGTTTGTGATGCAAACCGTCCCAGACATAAAAACTGTCTCATTATTTGGTTGAAGTGGTTTTGGGGGGTACTGAAATGCACTAGTAGCATTTTGATGTACTGAAATGACACTGGACCTGAAAAATCTTTCTATTTTTTATTTTGGTTTAATAGACTGGTACATTTGGGCTTAAATCCAGTTTTTTTCATCAAGTGTTGTTTTCACACATGTTATATATGAAGCACAGGCTGAGGAAGCAAAGACATTCATTCAGTTTTGGAATAATTTGTTGAAATATGTGTACTTTTACAATTTTAATTAGAATAAAATATCACAGTTCTCAACATTTAACGTATTTGTTACTGTATCATCTATTTTCAGAGTAGACTTGCTTGTGTGCATCAGTTTTTGCTTGGTTTATGGTCTTCCCATGTGGCATGTGTTTTGTCTCAATGTGCCCCATCTGCTGTCGCAAGGTACGTTGAGACAACCTACTACTCCTTTAAAAATTGATCCCAGTCCTACCAGGTTTTGTGTTTCATAATCATTCATAGATTAATATATGACAAATGGAACACCATATTCTATAATACCATTAGTGGATAGAATATTCCATCCTCTACTGATTCAGAAGGGTTACACATTTTATTGTCTCATTATGCCCCGGTCTCCCATACCTACTTACTTTCAGTGTCAATTATATCACCCCAAATGGCCCGATATTGGCTATATTTTTGTTTTAAACGAATCACGGGGGCTTACAGTGCCTGGAGCCCCCAACTGCAGGGGTTCACTTTGTTCATCTCTGATGGCCCCTCTGTGATCCCAGAGCCTAAATCTTAGATACAGCTTTATCATAGACTTAGGTCCCAAAACCCATTTACATCACTGGTTTTGACTAATAATGAAAAAGTTGTAGTAATCATTGATCATGATCAGCTGGAAAATTGGAAACGAAGAAAATGAAATTGGGGGGAGAAGAAAAAAAAATGTCTTTTTGCTTTAAAATGAGTATAAATTAAGTCTATCTAAAATTATATAACCACTTGGAATTGGCTGATGAGAAAGAAAGAAAGAATGAAAGAAAGAAAGAAAGACAGGTCTGGTTAGTCACTCAATAGAAACCGTCACGTGACCAACATCTTTTGGCAGCATGCTGTCTTGGAGCTGATCAACTGAAAAATTGGAAAAAGGGGTGATCAATAAATAAGTTACTTCTTTTACCTTTAGTTGAGCAGTGACCATTAAAAAAGTCTGAATTTAAAAAGAAAACAAGAATGAATGCTGACAGACACAAAATAAGGGACCAATTTAGCATAAACTTCCATTGAAAATTGACCCCCCCCCTCCTAAAAAGCTATTTATAAGAGGACTTTTCAAAAAACGATAAAAACTTTTTCTAGACATAATAAAGAATAAATGTTTAAATTTTCAACCCTCTAGTTCCATTGCTGCAGTCTGTATGTGTGATACATACATTCATAGTCAGCCAGCCCAGCCAACTTAAAAACTGAAGAAACCTTGTTGACTATGTTAATGCTGACAGTTTTGGTTAATGGTTTCTAAATGAAAGAACGAGAGGAAAGGAAAAAATAAAGTTAGGGGAGGAAAAAAGATATACTGGAAACAATAACAATAGTTATTTATTGAGAATAGGTTAGTTATAGCACAAGACCACACATATGGGTCATCCAGCTGTGGTGAAATTGGGGGGGGGGTATACAAGAATACAGCGTATACCTACTTCTCAATTTCTGTGTAGGTTATATCATCTTAAAACGGCCCCAAAATTGGCAATATATTTAAAAAATACTCGTGGGGGCTTACAGTGCCCTGGAACCCCCAGCTGCATGGGATCACTTTGCACATCTGTGATGGACCCCTCTGTGATCCTCAAGCATAAATCCTTAATACAGCATTACAATATACCTAGTTTCAAAGAACAATTTAATCATTGTCACTCAGTGAGGATTGAACTCACTAGTAATGATCTTTGTGTCAAGCTTGCTAATCACTACCCCACGACAGGGCATGCATGGAAACAATGAAATGAATTGAAGCTTTTATTTCTCCAAAATACGACAACATTTCAGACATTATTCTTGTTTAGAATACAATTTTGATTGAACGGAAATGTTCTCTTTTGTTTGTTTGTGTAATCAGATTTTGAATCGCAGCAAGAATGTTAATTAAAAATGTATATTTATATTTATCATCTTAGATAAGATGATAAATATAATTAAATATCATATATTTGGGCACATGAATGTACATGTATGAGTTCTGTCCAAAAAGTATCCAGCCATTTTGAATATCTTGAGACCGGTTGCATGTAACTTAGCAACCAATCAGGAGGGGCATTACTGTGCATGCACGTAAACATGCACAGTGTATGTATGTATGTGAATAGATGATATTTTTAAAAATGTGTGTGTGTATCATTTGCATTTGTGTATTTATACACATATAAGGGTTTTCAGGTATACATTATGAATATGGTAGTGAGAGCACACATATATCCGTTATATTTTTTATATTATGCAAATGCTTAAATATTGAATGAACTGATATAAATTCATATGTATTAATGTATGTCTGTGTGCCTGTGTATGTGTGTATTTGTGTGTGTGTGAATGATATTATATCTACTTTCTTTTCTCCCACGTGTACAGATTGATTTGTATATAGATGGGTGTTTTTAAGCTTGCATACAAGTGTATACAATCCTATATGTGGAGATGCATATGTGTGAGGATGTACTGCTGATGGGTTGGGATGTTGGATCTGTGTGACAGCACAGTAGGGGACACGGAAGAGAGTTTTATTTTTTAAAAGAAAAAAATATACAAATGAAGGAAAATTCACCACTTCCTTCTCATGAGAAAATAATTGAGGCGTTTTTTTTTATTCAATTGTGTCAAAAATGGAAAAACAGAATTACTTTGAGGGTGACAAAAACAAGATAAATGGCCCAGGCTAAATGGCGGTTGGGCAAAAATAAAAAGGTGACAATAGTTTAGGGTGAAGGCAACAAAAATGGCTGTGCAAAGAGTTTGGGGTTGATGATTTAAGTGAACAGAGAAATGAATTGGTTTGAATGAACAGAAAGGAATACATTTTGATTAATAAAAATGAATGAAAAATAATGAATTTAAAAAATGAAAATGATGGAAGCAAATATTTTGAATGAATAAATGAATGAATATCATTTTGAATAATTTGTAGTTTATTCTTTTTTTTCTTCCAATATCTTGTTTCCCTTATGTAACAGCATTGCTACAAACAATGATTGGGTCTCCATTGATCCTTTGAGAAACAGAGACAAAATCATTGCTTCATGTGTTGTGCAACACCGGAAGCAACTTTACTTTGCTTTTTATTCCGCAGCCAATTGATATTCTTTTACTTCTCTATATCTCTGAATTGCATTGTGTCTTCATCTATTTCTTTCTTTTAATCTTTCCTAAATAGATATTTCCCTAGACTAGCTTAACATAACACAAGGCCAAATTGGAAAAGGATTAAGGATGTAGAAAGACGGTTCTGGTTAGTCACTCAGTAGAAACTGTCACATGACCAACAGCTTTTGGCTGCATGCCATGTTGGGGGTGATCAATTGAAAAATTGGAAAAGGGGATGATCATTGAATAAATTACTTCTCTTGCTTTTTGCTGGGCTGCGATCACTAAAAAAGTTTGAATTTTCAAAAAGCATGAACACTGCTGGACACAAACTAAGGAACCAATTTAACATAAGCTTACATTCTAAAACCCATTTTTTTAGACTAGTGTAGTACCTGTCAAAAATGATGGCATTATTCATGTATGGATCGGCACTTCTGTCTAGGATCAGAGTATCTGTGCACTCTGCCTAGGATCAAAGTGTTGCTCTCCAGAATTTCTACCTAGGATCAGAATGTTATATCTGTGCACACACAAAAAATTATAAATACATGTTAACTGATCTAAATAGGGAAAATAAAAAAGTAGGCTTAAAGATGAACAGAACAAAGACAAAAGTAATGTTCAACGATATAAAGTCCCGAAAAAGGCCATAAAGATAGAAGGAGAGGCTCTAGAAGAGGTTGATGAATACATCTACCTAGGACAGGTAATAAAGCTAGAGAAAGACCATGACTGCGAAATAAAATGACATATGCCAATAGGTTGGAAAGCATTTGGTATGAATAGAGACATTTTGAAGAGTACCTTGCCAATAGTATACAATGGTTGTATAATACCAGCCATGACTTATGGATGTGAAACATGGAAATTAACAAAACAAGCTGAAAACTAACTTAGAATAGCATAGAGAACCATGGAAAGAGCAATGCTAGGGATAACTCTAAGAGAGAAAAAGATCAACATGGATCAGAGAGAGGACTAGAATGACAGATATTATACAAATAATTAAGCAGCAAGAATGGGGATGGGCTAGTCACCTAGCAAAAACAATGACAATAGATGGAGGAAAAGACTAACCAAGTGGTGCCCATGGGACAGTAAACGCAGTAGGAAAAGACCAGACACAAAATGGAGGGATGAGATAGAAAAGTTTGCCAGTAGGAAGTGGCAGAGGTTAGCACAATCTAGGTTGTCATGTAAGGAGATGGGAAAGGTCTTTCTCCAGCAGTGGATTTATAACGGCTGCTGCTGCTGCTGCTGATGATGATGATATATGAAATTCAAAGACAGTATGAAATTCAAAGAATAGATAATTTTAGCCTGCATATATGGCTGCTTCCAAGGTGGACATGGGTTCAATCCCTGTACAGCGCTAGTTTCTCTTTATTTATTTACATGATCTAGGCTGCTTGTTTCACTATCACTCACACCAGTGCTGAGCAAATATAGGTTCCCAATTGATAAATGTCTTTATAATTATCGTATTCTGTCTCATATAAAATTATCCATTCTTTGAATTTCATACTGTCGGCATAGGGAACCATATTATATTCGTGCCTAAAAAACGATCGTGAAAATAGAGAAGTGAGCAATGTGTATGTTTCAAAGCTGCTGCCTTTCCATGAGGGTATCATTAGCTCAAATGGTTAGAGCAGAGCCTGCATATAAGGCTGCTTCTAAGGTGGACGTGGGTTTAATCCCCACACAGAAAAGACCAGACACAAGATGGAGGGATGAAATAGAAAAGTTTGCCGGTAAGATGTGGCTGAGGTTAGCACAATCTAGGTCGTCATGTAAGGAGATGGGAAAGGCCTTTGTCCAGCAGTGGACTTATGACGGCTGATGATGATGATGATATATATGGATACTCATTGCATTTTTTGGATACTCATTGTGGGTTTTTTGACATTTCTTTTTTTCTTCTTCTTGACATCTGTTCTCTGCTTACTTTTACTTACACACATACACACACACATACACACATGCACACACACACTCACATCTCTTTTGATTTATATTTCTTTCTTTTTCTATTATTCCTTGTACAGAGGAAGCCAAACACATTATTTAAAATTAAATAAAAAGTATTATTAAATGTTGTATTATTATTACTACATTTGTTATAATGTAAAGTTGTTTATAACAATGAATTTAATAACATAACAATAAATTTATAAAAATGAATATAAATTTATAGCAATGAATTTAAATTGTTTTAATTTTTATATCCATTGCATGATGTTATCAGCTGGTTATTGTTATCTAAAAGACTCTGTCCCAAAGTGATTACAATAAGCAGCTTCCTCTGTATATTCTATTCTACCACAATTGAATCACTGTAGCCATGATCACCAACCTGACCAAACAACAAGCAAGGTGGCGAGGTATTCTTCCTTTTCACTCATTTTGTGTTGTGTCAGTGCTACTAGACACACCTTTTGGCCTAAAACCTTGCAAATTCGCATGAGTATTCCAGTACACATCTTGTAAAAACAGTTTTTGGGGATTCTTGGTAATTTTTCTTTTTTATGGATTTTTTAAAAAACTTGTGTCAGCACTACCATACACACCATTAGAACCTTGCAAATTCTCACAAATACTCAACAAAACATATTCTAAAAACGTTTTTTTAGATTTTGGGAAATTTAAAAAAAATCTTGTGTCAGTGCTACCAGACACATAATTTGGCCTAGATCCTTTCAAATTCACATGAGTACTCATCTAGGCATCTTCTAAAACCGTTTTCTTTTAACTCTTTTAATCTTGTGTCAGCACTATGGAACACATCTTTTGGAACCTTGCAAATGCGTAAGACTACACCTTGTAAACAACCTTCTAAAAATGTTTTTTTTTTAAAAAGCAACTTTTGGGTCTCAAATGAAATAGTAGCAGTAGTAGCAAAGACATACACACATATGTGCATGTGTCCCTTTCCTATTTTCCAGCAGGCAAAATCAAGTCAAAAAGTTGACAGTAATTTTTTATTATTTATTTTATTAAATGAAGTATTATAGACCAGGGCTTCTCAAACTCAGGTCGGAACACTTCCAGGGGTCCCATGAGGTTTATTGGGGTTGCAAAAATATTTTTAAATATTTTTTTTTTAAAGAATAATGCTTTTTAGGATTTTGGGAAAAAATCCTTTTTTTCACCAAAAAAGAATTGGGGGGGGGGTCTTTTTGTGTGTCAGTGCTACCGGATACACTACTTGATTCACTCTATGGCTGGTGTGGCGTGTTTGCTTTTATTTATGCATATTTCTTCTTTTATCTATTTCTCTCTTTGTCATTCCTCCCATATTGATATTTGAATTATCATAAAAAGACAACCAAAACTGGGAACATCAACATAGCTTTCTTGAGTTTTTAAGTTGGCTGGCTGGCTATGTATATATGTGTCGCACATACAGGCCACACCAATGGAGCTGGAAATTGAAACATTTACTCCTTATTATCTTTTTGTTTTTTGAAAATCACCCCCCCAAATGTTTTTAAGGGGTGTTCAATTTACAATGTAAGTGTATGCTAAATTGCTCTCTTAGTTTGTGTCTGGCAGTAACTCATTCATTGATCACCCCCTTTTCTAATGTTGTAATTGATCACCCCCAATGCGTGACGGATTAATCAGACCTGTTTCTCTTTTAATTTTAGAGCACTTCATCCCTGTCAACAAATGACTCTGCACAAAGTTAATTTTCATGACAAGATAAATTAATCTGTTACACCACCAACAAAAATATGACAAGAATAATCAGGAATTTAATGATATTTCCATTTGAGATTTATTCACTTCAATGGTTCCACTTGGGAAAATTGTCAAGAAGAACCAATTCTTTGGACAGAATTCACAGAAAAGAAGCCAAAAGTTAAACATCATAAAAGTTTTAGGACCGAATGGCTATTGAAAGAAGATATAACTTTTAAGATTACCAAACATTTTTTTTAAAATTAGGTATCATAATATTATTGGTTCCCAATTTTATAAATGGCTTCTGGAAAATCAACTATTCACTGATAATATTTTCAACAAGACTATTCATACATTTTTTTAGCTTAAACAATGCTATACTTAAGACATAAATATTATGCATTACAGAGTTCAGGCCCTTGGCATAGTATGCTTTTTCTCTTCACCTTCTTGCCTGGCTCACTCTTGCTATCTCATTTTTAATGTTTTTTTCTTCTTCTTTTCCGTATTACTATTTCTTTGTTTCTTTCTCTCTTCTCTTTCATGCTTTGATAAGTTTTTCGATAAGTTTATTTTTTTATTTCTTTTTCTTTTATATTTTCGTCCCGGTCTCTTTTTTTTTTCCACCTGTCTCCAAATCTTCAGCCCAATGGATGTTAAAACCATTTGAAAACACATCTGCACCAAGTTACCTGGCTTTAAGACATACTTTAATTAGCCTTAATGGAAACCAGAGGTTCAGAGGTCAATATATATTTTTTTTTTCTAGAAAAGATTTGATATTCATCTATTTAACAGTAACTTTTCTTGAACAATTAATCAGCCAATATTTTACTCTGTATCCAATTAATTCCTAGCCTTCTTTATCTTTTTTTGACAATCTCTTTAGCAGCTTCTTTCACAGCTATTCTCTTTTATTCACCTTTTCTTATACTTCTGCATTTGTTCTTTTTCTTCTCATTCTTTTGCTTTATTGATAACCCTTCATAGGCGCCTCGCCATAGACCAGTGGTTAGCAATTCATCTCTAGAATAGAGAATCCAATGCTTACTGGATGCCTCGCATCTAAAGCCTTGTGCAAGACTAAGCTGAATAAATACCTATTCTCTTGCCAGAACAAAAAGCAAAATGTGGCAAAAGGTTTCTTTTTAGTGAGAGGCAATCCATTTAACCACTCCATATAGCATGACTCAAGGTCACATTATATGATGGATCATCCAGAAATTGCCTTGTTCCTTCAGCTATTGCTGCAGACATCAGGGCATACCCTGACCCTACGCTCCTATTAGTACAATTGGGGGTGGGGGGGTGTTGGCTTGGGGACATATTACTGGTCATCAGACCTCAATTAATTTTGGTTTCTGGTCACTGAGAACCTGAAACTGTCTCTTAAAGAAATGATCCTTAGAAGGAGTAAAAACTACACTTAGTTTTATATCTGCATGTTCCCCATCTCTTTTATTCCTTCAACCCATTCAACAATGGTGCTTGGACAAACCCTCTCGGACAAAACCTCCTAGGAAAAAAACACCTTAGTTAAAGTGCAAAGTAGCCCCCTTGTTTAAAGTAATTGGTGGCTATTAAATCTTTTACGTTCCTTATTATTCTTACTTAAGAAAAAGTATTTATATGGCTTCATATTCTAATCACACATTTTTAAATTTTTTTATTTTTGAAGCATAGTATTTGGGTTAGGGTTGTTGATAAACTACAAGTAATAAGAAGAATAACAATTCTGTATATTATTTTTCCTACAAGTGTTTTGTCCTTGGTGGGGATGCTTGTCCCACACCCTTTATGACAACCTCTCAGAATAGTCTAGTTTAATTTTCACTGAAAATGTTGCCTATTTAGTTTGAGTAC
>VCCN01007040.1:797401-809229 GCA_006491835.1 Architeuthis dux | reverse complement strand
ATATATATATATATGAGGTGCTATACAAATGTTTAGGGAATTTGAGTACTCACAACCAAATGTAATACAGACTTTTATGTGAGCATTATTATTTATGAGATCATGTATACATATTTCAATGTGAATAATTTGAAGGAGACAATGGAAACTAGGTATTTGAATACATAATTCTTTTTCATGGTCAAATTCTCTGAACTTTTGGGTCACACCTGTTATACACACACACATACATATGCACTGATGAGCCATAACACTATTACCAGCAAGATGTGGCAAGAATGACAGCTGCTGTCTCATAACAATTGCATATGTCAGGGTTAGAGATATATAAGCAGGTAAGCTGGCCTGCAGTACTTCATTTTGATATGTTGAATGCTGCAATTATGGGAAAGAAAGAAAGATTTAAGTGACTTTGATAAAGGCCAAACTGTTATAGCTGAGAGACTAGGTCAGAGAATTTCCCAAATGGCACTGCTGTTGGGCTGCTCTTATTCAGTTGTAGTGAGTATCTATCAGCAGTGGTCTGAGGAGGGAAAAATCACCAACTGCTGACAAGGTATTGGGCAGTAAAGACTTATCGATGTGAGAAGTGAATGGATGCTTTCCTGCCAAGTACAAGCCAACAGATGGGCAACTGTAGCACAAATTGGAGATTGATTTAATCAAGGTGAAGTACATCGATCCTTGTTATGTAAGAGGCTGTGTAGATGCAGGCCTGTCAGAGTAGCCATGCTAACCAATGTTCATTGTCAAACGCATCTTTGATAGGCATGTGAGCATTGGAACTGGATTTGGGATCAATGGAAGAAGTTTGCATGGTCGATGATTCTCATTTTCTGCTGAATAAGGTGGATGACAAGGTACGTGTCTGTCATTATCCTGGGAAAGTGATGGCTCTGTGATGAACTGTGGGGAAAGAACTATAAGAACATCAGCTTGAGGCACTAAATAGAAATGGAAAGTGTAAGGTTGGTATAATGACAGATATTAACAGATTAAAAATGCAAACAGAAGACATACTTACACAGATCCTTTATTCATTATTATTTACAATGACCGCGGTCAACAACACACATGCATGTCTTCTCCGATCTCCTAAAAACCAATATAATTGCTTGTTCACCAGAACATAAAACAGTGCCCCCTTACTGGAAGTTGATAAGCACTCTCCTGTCTAAGGGGAATAACTCAAAATACTTACTTAACAGAAAGTATCAAAATTTTAAGTTAATAATAAAAAGATCAGATTGACTTTATGTCTTTATCTTTATATCCTGAAATGGTATTACTGCAATAGACTTATAAAAAAATAAAGGATGAAATCCTAATATTATCAAAAGTTTTTGAAGGTTAAAAATAAACACTTTTATTTAGTCTTAATTTAGCCACTCACTTTATAAGGGAATCTATTGTCCTTTCAAGTGATAGCTGTCAAAAATCAAAAAAGCAAAAGACAACCATAAGTAATTTATTCACGTCTAGAGATAATCCCATTCAACACTGCATATTAATTCAGTTGAACTAATATATCAGTGAAATCAAAAACCTTGAAAGATAAAAATATATCCAAGTCTTTTCAATCAAAAAGTTTTAAAAAATAAGCCCTTCATTCAACTTTAGTTGCTTATTCACTAAACTTGAGACTCTTTATTCCAAAGGAGCAGAAAATATTGAATATTTCGATCACATGATGGACATAATCTTATTATTCCGGGTTACAAAACTCAGCGAACCATCAGGCTATACAGTGCAGTTTCTGGCCAATGAGTTATTTGAAAGAGATCTTTTAAATTAGGACCAATTTGAACGAATCAGAACACTGGTTTATGTGTGGTTCAGTGTCTATTGGGACATGACAAGGTCAATTAGCTAAATTGCTGTACAAAGTCTGTATTATACTAATGGAGAATTTACTCACGATATAGTTATTCAAGCACCATGCGATAAGAGAAGAGAAGCGCCACATGAATACATATTAGGGAATTCTGCATGTATTCTTCAATAGGTTGGGACCATATTTAGAATAGATAAAGGGAAAATGGTGAAATGGTAATAATGAAAATAGAAATAAAAAAAATATCATGGAAATGATATTGGTTGGGGGTTTGTGTCAATTTTTTGTATGCATTTTATTTATTGTTTTATCATTGGTAAAATTAATCTCTTTATGTTGGATTCAATGGCTATATGTGTTGTTGTTGTTGTTGTTGGTGTTGTTGTTGTTGTTGTTATTGTTGCCACCTTCTGACATGCATATTCTTGTATGAAGTTGCCTTGAGTGATGAGAAATAGGAACAAAGAAAAATGAAGAGAACGAAAAGGATGAAAGAAAGAAAGAAAGATAACACAGCTCTGGTTAGTCACTCAATATTAACCGTCACATGATCAATGTCTCTTGGCAGCATGTCGTGTTAGGGGTGATTAATTAAAAAACTGGAAAACTGGATGATCAATGAAGAAGTTACTTCTCTCACTGGGGAGGTGGAGATGGTGGTTGAGTTATTTCATTCGTCGATTTCTATTCCCCTTTATTTTACTCGAGCAATTTACTATAATCCACTTCCAGCTTGCTAGGCCCGCTGATGCTTCACCAGAATCATGTGCCCCTAAACAACGTTATTCAAGCTTTTTTTTACTTCATCTAATCAGATCAGCAATAATGGGTAAAAGGTTCAGTGATATTGGTCCAGATAATAAAGTTTGTTTAACTCTTTCTTCCCTGATAACGCCTCTAGGCATGATCATAAATTTCCCCCATGCCTTGATCATACGTAGAAGCGTGATCTTGTATTTGCACAAAAAAAAAAATACTAAAAAAAGCTTTTAAATTTAAATCTTACACAAATTTAAATTATGACAATGCCAATCAATCAATAATAATAGCTTTTTAAATTAACCTTTTGCTGATTTTATTTCACTGGACTTGGAAGTGATACATTTGGAATACTCACCGAAAATTTAGTAAGCATACATTTAATATTAAGAGAGATATAGCAATTTATCTACTGCCCTTTGTATTTCTTTGTGCAGCCATAGGTTGTTAAATTAGTTTAAGGGCACACAGGAACATTGTTAGAGCAGGCAGTCAGGCAAGTAATCAAACATGGCTGTCAGGGAGGAAAGAGTTAATAATAGCATCAGTTACTTTCAAATGATCTCCCATTCCGTACTGACAAGTGAAAAGAAATGCTCATGGATTCCTTGCTGTAGAGCAATGGTTAACAATATAGTCTCACTGACCAATACTACCGTGGTGTGATTGATCTTTACTAGGTGCCTCATGTGCATGGCTTTAGGCTGTACTAAGCTAAGCATACTAAAAATCAAGTAAAAACTCATTCTGTTATGGGGACCTGCTGTATTGATGAGGATAAGGTATACTCAATAACCTAGTTTTGCCTGGCAAACAATGGAAGTAATAATTAGCATCTGACATTTTATAAAGGGACAAAGAAAAAAAGGACCACTCCTATTATCAAAACACTCATAAAAGTTACTTTCCCATCACTTCTATAACTAAAGAAAAAGCATTGATCTCTTTGATCTCAAATCACTTGATTTTTGATCCATGATTTTGATCTCCACTTTTGAAACATTACTTGATATATTCTCTCTCTCTTTGTATTGATATTAATTTTCTTTATCCTTTTACTCCTTAATTACTGAACGTTTTTGATTTTTTTTTTGAAGATACAAATCAAAGATTTCACTGAAACTGAAGTATCACACAGATTTATCTCACTTTATGAGCTCGCAATATTTCTGCAGAATCAAAATCATTTTACAGGTATCCCCTATCTTTTGAGAGTTTGCTTTTCGGCACTATTTCACTTTTACGAAAAAAAAAGTATAAAGCAAAAATGGCGTTCAGTGTTTGTTTTCCAGCAGGCCATTATAGAGGCAGCGTGCATTCTCTTCCTCTCTCCCCTACACCCTAGTCTCCTGTACCTCCCACTATCCCATCTATTGATAACTTAGCCTAACATAGCATCCTCACCATTTTGGGGGGTCTGGGAACGCTCAAAAGATTTTCCCCTATAAATTAATGGTAATTATTTATGCCGTTTCAGCTTACAGAAAGTTTCTATAGGAATACTGTAATTTCAGATATCAGGGTATACATGTATAATGGTTGTGTGTTTAACATGAACTGTTCCATCTCAGCTAGATAGATTCACACTGATTGTTTATTCAATTCAGATTTTCAAAAATTAGGCTGAATCACAACATTTTTTTAAAACTGGGTAAATTTTAAAGCTTGGGTAGATAATCATGATAGACACAGAAGATGTGAAGCTTACCGTTCATAGTCAAATATCTTGTGACACTTATGAATCATAACTCACTGGTGAAAACGATGTTGTTTGTTTGAAATTCTGAGATAAAGCATTGTTATTATTCAGTGAATTATTTAGATCAGTATCCTTGATGTTTTTATCAAAACATTTCAGCCAATATTGGCTTTTCCTAGGCATATGTTGTAGCCACCATGAGGGAAACATAGTGATGAAAACAACAAAGATGAGGATAGTAGGGCAAATAGTTCATGGAGTAGTTTTTGAGGCAACTAATTCTATGATTCATGACTTCCAAGATAGTTCTAGAACTGTGATCTTTGAAACTTAGTTGTCTGCTAAGCCTGGTATATGCCTTGCTACGGAGAATTTCGGAATTTTTGATCCCCAAAATAATACTTCCATGCTGACAATTTTGCAAAAAAAATGAAAACCACTCAGCTATAAAAATGTCTCTATCGCACATCTTGATAAAAAAAAAGAAGTCAACATGCCAGCTTAATGTTCCCACGGCGGATATATAATGTGATTTCATCTGAATTCTCCTCACCATTATAATCTACATCCGTGGCAGCAACTATGCTATCGAGTGTAATTAAGAATATATTTTTTTTATTATTCAAGAACAAGGAAAGTTTTGATCACTCTGAGTGGTCTCAGATCATTTGATTTTTGATCCTTGATTTTGATCTTCCATTCCCAAACAATTACTAGATGTGTTTCTGCCTGATCACTTGGATTTAATTCACTTATTTTTCTTTTAGAGAAGATCTCAGTTTTGACAATCTTCTTCTAATAGACTTTTAGGAAGTTTTACTTTCTTTTTTTCTTGGCTCTCTAAATGACAGAAGCATTTTATGCAAACTGAATTAATGTTTACGCGTATCTGCTTTTATGTTCTGGCATCCTTTCAAGGGAAGTAAAATCAGTTAATTAGAATTACTTTTATTGTTGCGTACCATCTACTGCAAATATTTGTGAGTTGATCTTTTTCTTTGTCTTATCAGATTGTTCATTTTGGTTCCTTAGAGTTCTTAAATTTAAATACTTTCAAACTTGGGTAACTGATCAATAGCAAGAGTCTTGTACTGAAAATGTAAGGATTTGCTTATAACATTCTTGCATTGAGAAAAAGTATTTTGTAGTTAAAAAGTCAAAGCCTTTAAAAGTGTGAATTTTGGTTTTGCAAAATAAACAGTTCAAACACTAGAGATAAACAGGTCTGGTTAGTCACTCAATAGAAACCGTCATATGACCAATGTCTTTTGGCAGCATGCTGGCTTGGGGATGATTAAAAGATTGGAAAAAGGTGTGATCAATGAATAAGTTACTTCTCTCGCCTTTTGTTTGGCAGTGATCACTAAAAAAGTCTGAATCTTCCAAAAGCAGACACAAACTAAGGGATCGATTTAGCATAAACCTACATTGTAAATTGAACCTCCCACTAAAAACCTATTTAGGGGAGGAATTTAAAAAAGGGAAAAAACATTTTTTCTAAACATAATAGGGAGTAAATGTTGAAATCTTCAGCCCTCTAGCTCCATTGGTGCGGCCTGTATGCATGATACATACATACATAGCCACCCAGCCAGCCAGCCAGCCAGCCAGCCAGCCAGCTGGACCAACACAAAAACTGAAGAAACCTAATTTGACAGTTTTGGTTGGCAGTTTCTAATAAATCAGCAAAGGTTTTTAACTCTTAAATTCATGAACTGCTTGAAACTGCTCCTAAACATGGTGGAACTCTTCAATGAATTGAATTTAAAAAAATGATAACTTTTTTGTGAATTGAATGAGAATAAAAAGATTAACTAAAGGTGCAAAGGAGGTAACTATGATCGAATGTTATTCCCCTTGTTTTGACATTTAAAGTTATTAAATATAAATTTCAGAGTTGACCTATTATTTTCTCAATAGAACCAACTATGACTCTTTCTAAGGAGTTAATGTTATTGTCAAGTCAAACAAAAGAATTAAGGAATCTGATCTGAAGTCAAAATTACATTTCTGTAATTTTATAATAAATCGTTAGTGTCAATCCAACGCCACCAGGTTGACCAACTGGTTTTTTAGATATTTTTGACACCTCACCTTTTAATGCCACTGAAGAATATGAGGTCTGTCCGGAAAGTATCTAACCATTTAATATTAAGAGAAACAATGGCCTATCTAGGAAAATGGTGCCTTACCCCGCTTCAAAGTATTCTCCTTGAGATTTCATACATTTATACCAGCATCCATTCGACTTTTCAAATCAGACTGAAAAGTCCTCTTTTGAGATCACCATCGGTCTGAAGGAAAGCCAGAAGTTGCAGGGAACCAAATATGGAGTGTAGCGAGGACTGTAAGAACTGGGTGATGTGATTTTCTCACTGCCGACTGAGTAACTCCATGGGAGAGTGTCTGTTCAGGCTTGTGCAATACGGTCCCTTCCGATTGATTGCCAACCACATTAAGGCCCTGTAATTCAAATTTTGGACAGACCTAGTATACTTCTGTGGTAACTCTTTTCCCCGGGTTAAGATGAACTGTCTTTCTGACTAATAAAGAAGCCAATAATTGTAATAAATGATTTTACAGTTGACAAGAGAAATAATTGGTTCCAGACCAAATAACCATTCAAAATCCTCACTATAATCTGTCAAAGATATTGCAAAATTCTTAAAGGATTGCTTTCCTGATGAGCAACCAGTTCCTACTGAGAGGTCATTGAATGTATACTAATGACCATCCAGGGTTACATGACCTGATCCGATTTAATCTAAAACTACTATTATGACACACGTGGTGTTTTTATGTTTGAACAAAAGTTTATGATTATTTTTCTTCCCTCTAATAATATTGTTCGCTCGGAGACACCATCAAGTCTGAAAATATATGGATTATTAAGGATTCATTGGACTACCCATCTGACAATATGAAAGGTTTGTTAATTATATGTCACAAACACAGTTTCTTGTCCCCATCACATGAATATACATGCAAAGTCTTATACCCAAATGCAACTGCATGAATTCATATGCAGACAAGTAAAGATCTGCTCCTGAACATGTAAGCTTCTATATATACATAGATATACATGCATACACATAAATGAATCCACACATATAATAATTAGCAATGTGCAGATGTCTCCTGTCATGCTAATATCATAGTAAAATAGAATTCCATTCATGCAACTGATGTGTGTTTGTCTTCTGACATGGTAAAATAGAATTCCATTCATGCAACTGATGTGGTAAAATAGAATTCCATGTTCTGATGACGTAATAAAAATGCTGAATTTGAAGAATAATTAAAAACAGATCTGCTTAGTCACTCAATAAGAACCATCACATGACCAACGTGTTTTGGCAGCATGCCATGTTGGGGTGATCAATTAAAAAATTGGAAAAAGAGGTGATCAATGAATAAATTACGTCTCTCGCTTATTATTGGGTAGTGGTCATTAAAAAAAGTATGAATTAAAAAAAAAACAAGCATGAATGCTGCTGGACACAAACTAAGGGACCAATTTAGCATTAATCTACAGTGAAAATTGAAACCCCCACTAAAAATCTATTTAGGTAGGAATTTTCAAAAAACAAAAAACGCATAATATTGTTTAAATTTTCAGTTTTGCATCATTGGTGTGGCCTGTACGCATGATACATACATACATACATACATACATACATACATGTATAGCCAGCCAGCAGGACCAACTTGAAAACTGAAGAAATCTATCTTGACGGTTTCTAATATAAAAAGTAATAAAAACAAAAACAAAAGATAGTAAAATTTTGTTTGTGGTCAACAGAATGCTATTCTCCAATCTCACTGCATTGCAAATCTCTATTATCTACATATATAAAATGTTAAGTAAGTATCATGTGTTATTCCCCTTAGGCTGAAGACTTCCGCTAGGGGGTGCTGTTTCACGTTCTAGTGAATGAGCAGCATGTTAATCAGTAGCAGAGAGCGCTCGTAGGACAGACACGCGTGTTAGGTTGATTACGGTCATAATATGAATAAAGGATCTCTGTAAGTACATAATATTTTGTTGCATTTTTAATCTGTTATTAACCCAAGCTTGCATAAAATGCAATGCGTATCAATATATTTCATATATGCCATCATTTTACGGGTAAACTAGTACATATATAAACTAGAAGGCACTCAGAGACCACATACCTCTGCCAATGTTAGGAGAAGTAATTGTATATGGATCCATACCAAAATTAAATCGAATCTTCTGTAGCCTATTGTCCACGCTTCCAAAAAATCTCAGTGAAATTCATTGAGAACTCTTGTAGATATTGTGTGGACAGACATAACATTTTGGCAATATTATGTGGTTTGGACATATAACTACAACGTAGGGGAGGTAATTATGAATATTCCACTCGAAAATTTAATCAGATCTTCTGTAGCCTATTGTCTACTCTTCCACAGAATTTCATTAAAATTCAATGAGAACTTTTGGAGATATTGTGTGGACAGTTATAAATGTATTGGAAAAAAAAACAGAAAAATATCTTTCCATCAAAAAAGATTCCTGGATCCGCCCAAACCACCTCTTCTCAACCCCATTGCCCACATTTTCACAAAATCGATTATGTACTTTTGGAGATATCGTATGGACAGACGGCCAGACCGAAAGATGTGACCAAATAGATATACCTCTCTAACTTTGGTGACAGAGGTAAATAAACCAAAGCACAGAGATATATATTTATTGTAAAACATTCACAGATAAGAACAAATGCATAGACAGTCATGTATAAATAATGTATGCACACAAATATAATAATTGTCTATATATGATTATACACACATTCATGAGTTAAAACATTACGACCAATGACATGTGGCAAGAATGAGAGCTAATGTGTCGTAACTCTGTGCATGTCAGGGTCAGAAGTGTATATAAGCAGGTAAGTAGGCCTCAAATACTTCCTTTTGATGTGTTGAATTCAGCATTTATGAGCAAGATGAAAGGTTTGAGTGATAAAGATCAAATTGTTATGGCCAGAAGACTAGGTCAGAACCTTTCTAAAACAGCACAGGTTGTGGGTTACTCATGTTCAGTTGTGGTGAGTATTTATTGGTAGTGGATTTGAGGAGGGAAAAATCACCAACTGCCAACAAGGCTACTGTGGCCTAAATAGCAGATAGCTTTAACTTGTTGCATACTAGATTGCGTATGGCAAAAAATAAAGAATCAGTTTATATGGTTAGATTGGATCTTCTGCCAGCTGTAGGGCTCCATAGCTCAATCAGTAAGAGCAGTTCTCATGGTAAGATAGGCTCCTCGAGGCAAAGGGATGTGAGTTTGTCTTGCTGAGGGCTCATACTTTATTTTCAATCTGCTTTGTTCATTGATGGCTGTAGATTGAAAGTCTGAGTATTTGCGATAAAAAGCAACGGAAGTAAGCTTAAAGAAAGACTAGTCAAAAATTAATAATGGTTGACAATGCTTCATCTAACAAAAAATCAAGATAATATTATGACTAATAATACTATTGGATTATAAGCTGTATTAGACTTAGTCACATCATCTGATCAGCTGACATGTGTCCAATAGTAAATGGCTAAGGGCCTTGTCTTAGTTATAAATTAAGTAGAGTATCTTCTTAGCTGAAAGGGAGAATGACTGTCGAATATAAACAATAACAAAATAACTTTATTAAGAAGAAGAAAGGTGTGTCACTTTTCATCAGTTATGAAATAACCGTAATGTTCATATAGGGTGTGAGAATGTTCACAACAGAAAAAGTGGTGCCAGATTACCGTCTTTCAGTATTGATGAATATATTAAAATAGTGTGTGCACAAATATAGAAAGAATGATTAAATTGGTATCACTTCTTACATTGGCTGAGAGTGTTAAAAGAGATAGAAATCTTTGATACTTGTGATACAAGGAAATTCATCTTTGGTACAATATGCTTTGGGCGTCAAAGATTCATTAGTTTATATCATCTATCATTTTGTCCTCCAATACACTTACAGGCCACAGGCCACAGTGCCAAGTCCCATAATTTCGTTGAGATGTTCACATCTTCTTAGTTAAGCTAAGTTTCCCACTCAATTCTGGTCATATCCAGGTTTCTTACTAATGCCATCTGGTATTTATAATTAGCATATTTTATTTCTTTTCATAAAGGGGAGTAATTATATTTTATATGCCAACATTATAATAAGTGTAATTTATGATTCGCTTATTAAAAATAATTTTTTTTCTAGAATCCTGAAAAGGTTGTAATGATACAATGCTGTGAATTTGTTGGGGTGGTAGACAGGTAAAATGGTCTTTTAAAAAAGGAGGCCAAGGTAGTAGCAACAGCTGAGTGAAATTGATGAGAGAATGCAAAAATAGATGATGATTTTATTGGGAATCTTTTAGGAAGAAACAAAGTAAAAACATTATTGTAATCTGAATAAAGCATTTAACAAAATATTTTACACAGTTAGAATCAAATATAAATTAAGATATTGGATCAAATCAATATATGTTTATGGTACACATGTTTGTATGTGTGTAACTGGTTGTGATTATGGTAAAGTTTATGTGGGTATGAATCACCACCACCCATATATGCTTCTTTTTACTGTTACAGTAGGGTAGGGAATTAACGAGGGGCCTCCTGTTTATCACAATGTGCATGTGTTTATTTGTGTGTGTGTGGGGGGGGGGGGGGGGGGGTGACAGAGTCGCAACCAGGGCTAGGAAATGAAAAATAAAAGATAAATAAGCCTGCTTTTTCGAAACTGGTCAGTGACTGTTTAGAAGTACTGCGCTACAGAAGACTGGTGAGTTAAACAATTTTGATAATTTCCGATGCCAAAATAACTAATGTTTCCCTTTTATAGGTGCATTCTTCTTCCTGCAAATGTTGACTCTATATATCTGTATTGTTTACCTCCCATTGTCTGCTAATGCACAAGGAAGAAGAAACAGAGATTAGAGCGGGGTTATCATTGGCTGAAAACATGGAGTTGGGGAACTCTGTACTTTAACTAAGTTAAAACTTAAAAAGTAGACACAGATTTCTTTTTTTTTGCATAGGGATGTGATTTAGATCTGGGCTCAAATCAGCTCAGTCTGCTATACTGTCGGGTTAGCAGAACCCCATAGTCAGCACACATCTGCTCTTGTTGGAGTGACCAGGGTCTGTACTTAAAGTTGCAGACAGCCGTACTGTCATGAGGATCTGTGCCTACAGTTGCAGACAGCCGCACTATCATGAAAATCTGTGTTCAAAGTTGCAGGCAGCCATTCCATCCTGATTCTCCTTCAAAAGGTCAGTAGAACTCTAAAGCCAGCTCAAACATCTACCAACTATAGGATGTTCATGTCCTGTGGTCTAACCATAGTTCAGCCTTACTGTCAGAACATTCCCGCAAAGGGGCAACAGACCCCCCATAGTTAGCTCAGGTATCTGTCAGGAGAAGGACACTTCTGTCAAACTTACGTTGGTTCAAAGTGTGGGGTTGACCCTTTGGCAAGTCGCACTTCACCTTAAAACTTCATTTCTCAGACTGGAGGGTT
>VCCN01007040.1:785866-797160 GCA_006491835.1 Architeuthis dux | reverse complement strand
TAGATAGATAGATAGATAGATAGATAGATAGACAGACACATTTCTCTGTGTAAGTATATATGCATGTAAGGAGTTAACAGACTGTATGATCATGTGATATTGATTGTATATTATACATTGAAAGAACAATATCTTTGAGGGTCTAAATTTGAGATAGTGCTTAGTCAAAAAGATGGATGTAATGTTATATTCCCTCCATCAATACAATGTACACAATGAAATGACTGCAAGGCATTTAATCAATCTCCAACTGAAAGACAATATCACCAAACTTTCTTTCTGTAAACAACACTGTTTACAAGCAAAATCTTCAGTCTTCCTACTAACCTTTATTAAAATACTAATATTAGTTTGTAACAGACAAGAAACGGGCCCAAACCAAGAAAAGAATGGATGGGCCAAGGGGTAACCAAATCAAATGGAGTTGGGGGTTTCGGGCAAATTTAAAATTTCCTTGCATTTCAGGACCATAATTCCTCACATTTTAGCTGAGTCTGATGATAAAATATATCATTTTCAGCAGTCTAATATTGGCCTTGTTTATTGTTTTATTCTTATTTCTTTTTTTTTAATCTACAAAAAGTTGGGGGTGGGGGAGCTGTCTCCCCCACTTCACTTGTTACAGGCCTACGTATACAGTTCAGTTGTACAAAATGCTAAAATGTTCACAAAAAAAACAGGTGAATAATTGGAAAAGGCAGAACCAGAAGTACACAAAATGAACAAAGTTATCATAAAGATGTAATGGAGAAAACAGAAAGACTTAATTATTAATATAATCTTGAAAACTACTGCTGTGTTTGAATTTGCATTTTTACTCAAAGGCGAACATTTACAAAAATAGGTTTGAATTAGTTTGTAGCTTCAAGTCAAGGTCTGAGTTTATTTTTTGCTATAACAAATGATATCTTTATTTCTAGATATTGACTAATCTTAGCACAAGGCCAAATGAGGGGGAATGGGGCAAGGAAGATTGTGTTATGCCAATCTTCTAAATGGGGAAAGCCTGCCTTGCCTAGAAAATCAGCTTTTGAAATTTTAACTTTTTCCTGGACTCAAACACTGACTGGTCGCACCAGTGGGAAATATACAACTATTTCAGCCATGAGGCAAGATACTAGCGTTGTTTGTTTTTAAACTAAAATCTCTGCTGTGAGAAAAAAAAAATCCTTTTATATAATACATTTGTGTAAACTTTTGTTTTTTATATAATTGCAAGAAAAGGAATTTTAATCTTATAGGGTAAAAAAAAACAGAATATATAATAATAATTTTTTAATTTCAAAGGAGGTAACCCTTATAACGTAGGATTCGGGTGTTACTTTGTCCTTGTCTTGTCAGGTTTGGGTCTGTTGAGCAGTGGAAGCCACATTGGCTTTCCTTTTATATGTTTACAAAATTGGGTTCAATAACTTACTTCAATAGATTGTTTTTGCTTGGTTACATTTTTTTCCCTTTTGTGTCCTGTCCCATTGTATCTTGTCATGTATGGAAGACAGTTGACTTTTTATATGGTACCATCATGAACAAATCCTGATAATGATGATGATGATTTGGACTAATATTCTCCTCTTTAGGGCTTTCAACACAATGGTCTTGTTTTAGTATTTATCCAACGTGGTGTGGAGCGATTGTCACATCTGATAATGTTGTTCAGACATTGTTCCATTCACCAAGTTTTAATCCCTTTTTTGTCACAAACAGTGCCCTTCCCTAGGATTAACTCAGTATGCCATTCTTTGTTGATTTATACCCAATTCTTGAATCTGCAATAATCTCCTCACCAATAGTGCTTCCTGACAAGTGCCAGATGTGACATTCACATACCTGTCCAAATAAATTGCCAAACTATCATTATCAATTGCTTAGTTGTGTTAATTTTTATATGAAAATTATTTTTTCTTAATGTCACAATAAGGGGTGGAGGAGAATAGCAGGATTTCACAGGAATAGTATTTAAAATTAAGGTCAACTTGTGTGAATGTTTGAGTTCACTTTGAGGCCAAGAGATTTGTGAAGAGTTTCACAGGAACTAGAAATAAAGATAACAAATTATACAAATAAATAAATGGGTCCTCTCATATGACAAGGCATATTGGGAAATTGTTTCGGCTCCATTTAAATGATCCATGGTAGCATCTGGCCTTCTTTGCCATGCATTGGATTGGTTCTTTGCGGATTTTTATCCATTGTTTCTTTACCAATTGTAGGTTTTAACAATAGAGGTGATGGCCCGATGCCTAACCCTCCCAAGAGCTAAATGGCTCCAACTGAACTGCTATTTACTCATAGCTGTGGGGAGAAGTGGATTTATGCCTTTTCCAAGGGCATTATTACAAGTGTACAATCCATGTCAGTTTTATTTCCATGTAGTGAACTATAATAATGTAAAAGAGAAGAAAACTGATGGCAAATATACTGTCCACTATGCCAAATCTCACAGTATCTCATGTGATATGCAATCTGATATGTTATATGCTAGATTGCTCTCCAATCCTTTTTTTTGCTAAGCCAAAGAATCTGCACTGCACAAAAACCCATGCTGGTCTGACATACAATTTTCTTCTAGGTTTATGAATGAAGCTTTTAATTTTCTCACCCTCCATTGATGTTATCCATCTATTACTTGGACCTTACCCCAGAGTATTGTTTGTCACTAACTGGAAAAATGAGACTCTTTTTTCCATGCAGATTATATACCTGAGGAAGGCCAAAGAATAGATCCACCAAAACATTGTGGTAACAACAAAAACAACTAACAAGTATGGCTTCTGCAAGGTCAGACTATACTTCTACTTCAATTCTGACTGAAGATGATTACTGCAATGCTTGTATCATATATATCCCAACGATTATGTGTTCATAAACTACTAAGGACCTTTTTTGTCAATACCAAATATAAAGGGCTGTTAATAAATTCCACCATTCAGTTAAGGGGAGAAGCACAGATTTAGGGAGTGCAACTCTTCATTGATTGTCTTTCCAATATTTTAATATTGGAAATGCAATCAGTGAAGTGTTGCCTCTCCTAAAGTAGGTGAGGATTGTTCTTGTTCTTGTTCTTGTTGTTAGGGTGGTAAAACAAAGTCAACTCCAGCCTCCAACTCGGACTGGTGTTTAACAAAAGAATGAGATCAATTGTCCAAACAACTCTTGGAATTATAATGACTCATCTCAGAATTACAGAAGGTACAATGGGATATTTTAAAAGTTCAAAATTGCTTGATTCTATTTTGGCCTTTGTAAAGATCTTGGTGCTCCATTTTATTGGCCTTATACATATACAGAGGAAGTGGCTTATTATAACTACACGGTTATTGTTATCAAAATCAATCAGTCCCAAACACTTTATTTAAAGTGATCAGAATAAACGGCTTTCTCTTCACTTGATTTTATCATCCAGTTATTATTATCTTTTCCCAAAGTGTTCATAATATGTGGCTTCCGCTGTACATACATATTTACTCTTTGACTTAAAAGAAGAGCAGAATGCACACTTTGATCTCAGCAAGACCAAACCATACATATATCTCCCACTTTTTGAAAGTTGGCTCTATGCCACTTTGCTTTTATAAAAGACCAGTTCATTAGCCAGTTCAGCCTAAGAAAGGTTTCATGGGAACACTCTACTTTCGGATAGCAAGGGAAACGTGTACTTGAAAAGAGGATATTTATGCTACCTTTTGAAAATTCTTCATATGTATGAATACTTATTAAGATTATCATGATTTGGCACTAGACAACAATAGTCAGGATAATAAGAGTTGTGTGGAGTTAAAACGGTTTGCCTCTTTTCTCGAATTATACACTGCCAATCAGGATTATTGGCACCCTTGAATATTTTGTATAACCTTGTATTTTGTACAATATCATAATATCAGAAATAAATGGAAATCTAACAAATTTTTATCATCAAAATATTTTAATAGGATATGCAAAGTAATTCAACAAAAAATCATTATTTATCAACTTATATGTAGTAATTTCAAAGAAGAAATCAAAGATATGACCTGAATAGTAATAGTGGATCCATTCCTTTATATTTGATTGCAACAGCAACAATGACTGCCTCCAAACATCTCTTGCAGCCATCTATAAGCTTCCCGCACTTGTCAGCTGGTAGTTTCTCTCAGTCTTCCATTGGAATTTGTTCAATCTCTTGAGTGTTTGCAGCATTTCTGTGGTGTATGGTACGCATTGAAAACATGACTCCAGATTTCTGCTTTCTCCAAAGATTTTCAATGGGATAGAGATTAGGTCTCATTGCTGATCAATTAAAAACAGTTCATTTTCCCCTTTTCAACCATTCTTATGTGCTTTTGGATGTTTCCTTTAGTTTTTTGTTATGCTGGAGCATTCATGATCATCGGACCAAACCTAGTTTTCTTAGACTGGATAGCAGATTTTGCTCTAAAATCCCTTTGTAATCCTTCGATTTCATTATTCATTTGATATGGTCAAGGCCTCCAGTACCAGAGGCAGCAATGCAGCCCTATAACATTATGGATCTTCCACCATGCTTCACTTTGGGTAAGGTGTTCTTTTCCTTTTGAGTGAAAGCCAAGAATGACCACATTGCTGGGAAAAAAAAATATATAAAAAGGAATGACTGATCTTTGCCAGAGAGTACCTGGACAAACAACAGTTTTACTGGGCAAATATTCTGTGGACAGATGCTACTAAAATAGAGCTTTCTGGCAATGCACACCAGCTTTTTGATGAAATGAAACTTATAAGGAAAAGAACATTGTTAAGTAGGGAGGAGGATCAATAATTTTATGGGGCTGCTTTCCTGCCTCTTGTATTTGATGCCTGGACCATATTGTATCAAAGAAATCATGAAATCAAAGGATTATCAAGGGATTTTAGAGCAACATCTGCTACCCAGTATAAGAAAACCAGGTTTTGTCCAAAGATCATAGGTGCTCCAGCACAATAAAAACCTGAAGCACACATCCAAAAGTATGCACAAATGGTTGAAAAGAGAAAAATGAACTGTTTTAAATTGGCAAGCAATGAGTCCTAATCTCTATCCCATTGAAAATCTTTAGAAAAAGAAGAAATCATAAGTCATGTTTTCAATGCATGCCATACACCACAGAAATGCTGCAAACATTCAACAGCTGAAACAATTACAATGGAAGAGTGTGAGAAACTACCAGCTGACAAGTGCAAGAAGCTTATAGATGGCTGCAAGAAACATTTGGAAGAAGTTATTATTGTCAAAGGGGGCCTGCAACCAAATATAAAGAAAGGGAGCCACTATTACTATCCAGGTTATATTTTCTATTTCTTCTTTGAAATTACTACATGTAAGTTGAAAAAATATTGATATTTTGTTAAATTAATTTGGACATCCTATTAAAATATTTTGATAATAAGAATTTGGTAGATTTCCATTTATTTCTGAAGATATTGTACAAGTTATACCAAAAATTCAAGGGTGCCAATAATCCTGACCAGCACTGTACATCTAACAAGGGCTGAAGAATGGATCAGCCGAAACTTGTTGACAACATCCCGAATGGGAAGAAGAGATTGTCTGAATAAAATTTGGAATAAGATATTGTATGGTGTTTTATATAGTAAATAACTTACAACATCAAATTTTACATGATATGATAATTTACAAGAGAAATTTATAAACCTACAAATAAATTCTGCCAGATTTATAAACAGTTCTAAAATCCTTTGTATGCATTTCATTGAAGTGCTTAACATTTTTCAAAAAGCTAGAATGCACTCTGAACATATTAATCTTTGAATACACTGACAGGGTATAAAAATGTGTGTGGATATCAATAATCAAACATAACACAATAAAAACAAAAGGGATTATCTAGTTACAATATGTCACATCTTAATATCTTAGTATCCTATACCAAGTAGACTTCTCGAGCGTTTTTTTCATTTTCCATACATTTTTTTAAAGCATTGAATCAATAGAAATGCAAATGTCAACTTATTATTGAGTTATCTGAGTTACTGTCTATGCTAAATTGTCCAGCTGTTTGACATTTGCCTTATGCACATTGTGAGTTATGCCTTACCACTCAATAAACTTGTAAATAAGTTTGCAAAAGGCTGAGAGTGTTCATTCATTTGTTTTTAATTGCTGTCTCATTTGTTGGTCGGCATTCATTATCAAGGGAGTAATTTGAGCTGACCTTTAACAGCTTTATGGTACTGGCTGACCAATTACCCTAATGGTACGACAATGGTACTCGATATGAATCATACATAAGTGTGTGAAGAAAGTCAGTTTAGTTTTACATGAAAATAAACAGGCAAGAAATAGAATGAAAGAAATAAGAGAATGCATTTGTTGAATACAAACTTGATAACCATTTATGAACAGAAAATATTCACTTTTTGGTTTTGTAAAAATACATGCATTAATATGCTATGAATACTGATTGATGATACTTTATTTACATCATGAAAGGTACTTGCCTTGAAATATATATATATAAAGGTAAAGCTCCTATGTCATTCACTCTGACTTTGGTCCAAAGGAGCATCACCTGTAATTTTTCCAAGATTGGATAAAGCTCCCAGTCCATTTTCTTGGAAATAGGAGCTTTACCTATATATATATATAGAGAGAGAATTGTCTGGAAAATCTGGCTGACGGACATAAGATCACGTGGCCTGGGTACAAAGGAATTTTCGGCGGGACATTTCACTTCCATTAGAGAAGGGAGAGAGACAGACCATGTAAGTGATACTTAAAATTTATTTTTGCATTATATTTTTTCTCGTTGTTAGGTTTTGAGAAGCTTTATAGACTATATATATATATATATATATATCACATATCACCTTGCCAATGTGCTTAAAGCGTAAAGTATACAACGGTTGCATAATACCAACCATGACTGCGAAACATGAAAACTAACAAAATGAGCTGAAAACCAACTGAGAATAGCACAGCGAGCCATGGAAAGAGCAATGCTAGGGATAACTCTGAGAGATAGAAAAAGATCAACATGGATCAGAGGGAGGACTAGAGTGAATGATATTATACAAATAATTAAGCAGCAAAAAGGGAGATGGGCTGGTCGCCTAGCAAGAAGAGATGACAATGAAGAGAGACAATAGATGGGGGAAAAGACTAAACGATTGGTGCCAATGAGACAATAAACATACTAGGAAAAGACCAGACACAAGATGGAGGGACGAGATAGAAAACTCTGTGGGTAGGACGTGGCAGAGGTTAGCACAATCTAGGTCGTCATGGAAGGAGATGGGAAAGGCCTTTGTCCAGCAGTGGACATATAATGGTTGCTGCTGCTGCTGATTATATATAACTGGCTGCAGTGCCTTAATGTAACTTGGCAGCCAATCAGAGGGGACCTTACTGTATACATGGAAGTTGGGTGCTGGGCACCCATTGTTTTGTAGAGGAAAGAAATCCGAACTGTATGATTTAGGTTTAGGTTTTCATGTGGGTTTTGAGACAGTGTAAATAAAATGCTTTCATGTCTAAGAGACCTCAATGATGATATTGCATGTGTGAAAATAAGGTGGAATGGCTAACTTACAGTTTGGTTGAATTATGGGCTTATTAGGAAAATCTCTGACCGACAGCTGATGGTGATCCTGAAAGAGGACTTTGCAGAGTGTTTTGAAAAGTGTAAGGGATGCAGTGATAAGTGTGCGAGGTCCCAAGGAGAATACTTTGAAGTGGACTAAGGCGCCATTGCCCTAGATAGGCTATTTTTTAATGAATATTAAATGGCTGGATACTTTCTGGACAGATCTTGTACACGTACATACTTACAGGTCTTCAAAAATGGAAATATGCAATAAAATCAAAAGTCTGACAGACACTGCACCCATTTGCTTGTGGTAGTCACATTCTAACCCATAAAAATAAATCATTTTGTTTGTTTTTTTGTCAAGATATTTCTGAAGATTTCTGAATGATATTTCAATGAGTTTCAACAATGTTTCAATGAGTTTAATATTGTTTATCAATAAAAAATATGTGAATATTACTCTGCCTCTAGATCAGTCTTTTATAGGAAAACATTGAATGTATCGGTCAGGATTATTGGTACCCTTTTATTTTTATTTTATAAATAAATGGAAATCTATCAAATTTGTATCATCAGAATATTTTAATAGGATGTCCAATTTAATAATGTCAGTGTGTGTGTGTGAGAGAGAGAAAAAATTATATATAGAGAGAGTTAAAGCGTATTTGTGTTTTTAATTGAAATTTATTTTCTCAATTATTCATACAATCAAGGTTTGTCTTTTAGTGGTAAAGGGGCTCCAAGTGAACATTAATTTGAACTTTGTCAATGCAATAATTAATTCTTGTTAATTTTATGACTTTTCATATCACCACTAATAAAATTAATATTATGACCCCTGCTTCACAGTAATGAAGAGAAAATAATTTGGTTGATGAAATCTATGCAATGATTCTGACATGTGACCTCCTGAGTCATTGTCTTTAAAGTTTCTGTGGCTTGCATCATTTTAGCAGTACAGAGTGGCCGAGCAGATAACGGCACAGAGAATAAACTCGGTGGACCAAGTTCCAACTCGGATGGAGAAAACTTTTTTTTAATTTTATGTTCTTTCAATCTCATCATCATCATCATCATCATCATCATCATCATCATCATCATCATCATCATCATCAGCCGTTATAAGTCCACTGCTGGACGAAGGCCTTTCCCATCTCCCTCCATGACAACCTATCTTGTGCTAATCTCTGCCAAGTCTTACCGGCAAACTTTTCTATCTCGTCCCTCCATCTTGTGTCTGGCCGTTTCCTACTTCTTTTACTAAGCCTTTCAGAAAATTTGTCAGTTTTGAGGAAAAATTCTATTTACAATTTAACTATAATGCTAAACTGGACCCTTACCTTCCATGGGAAATTTATATCAATATCTACCCATGTTTCTGTAGAGTTTGAGCAGTTTCTCTTTGAGACTTAATAGTTTACTACTTCAAAGCTGTTACTGTATGTGCCTGCGTATAAGTCGACTTCTTAAGCATCAAGTATTTTCCCTAATCGATCATGTTAATCAGTTTGTGTTCACTTTACACTAATACCATTGGGAAAGGCATGAATCCATCTCTCCCCCTAGCCGTGTGTAAAATAGCGCAGGGTGGAGTGCTTGTCAACGTTAAGTCTATTTCACATTTCATAAATGGGATGAGTAAGTAATGTGATATGTGGATCTCAAGCAGGGCCAACTGAAGCCATAGCCAGCGTAAGGGCATGACTTACTTGGCTTCATTTTAGTTCCAACATAAGCGACAAAGAATGGCTCAGTTGGTTGAGCTCTTAACAAGAGAGCATAATCAATATTGTATGCAAAGGGATCATTTATGTATGGATCAGCACATCTGCCTAGAATCAGAGTATCTGTGCACTCTGCAGGCCCATCACTCCCCATGTCTTATGACTACAGACCTTTGGGAAGGCCTATATCCAGTGATGGAAATGGGTTTGGAGA
The DNA here is from genome assembly GCA_006491835.1 of Architeuthis dux. NCBI lineage: Eukaryota > Metazoa > Mollusca > Cephalopoda > Oegopsida > Architeuthidae > Architeuthis > Architeuthis dux. The sequence continues at coordinate 787,681 of VCCN01007040.1, read as the reverse complement.
ACTAGGTATACAGTAAGGCTGGGTTTGGGGAACGAGGCATATTGTAATGTCTCTATTAGTAGACATTGAACATTCAAAGAACTTGGAAATTGAAAAATAGGTATACACTATATATCTACATACCCACCCCCATTTCCACCAATGCTTATGTCCAACAAATACTATAAAGTCTAATGATGATGATTAAAGTATTCTTACTTTAAATCGGGATGTCTACGTAATTCACTGAATATCACAATGAGAATCATAAGGTTTCAAGTTCAATGTCTAAATTTCCATGGATGGCTTATTGAAAAACAACTTACATACAAGAGCCTTTTGTCACATGGCACAAACTTCATATGTATTCAATCATTCAGTGAACACAGTATTGGAATGATAGCCATCCAGTGAGTAGTTCAAATCGCAAATCGTCTTAAACTTAAAGATTACAAAATGCTTGCTTCAATCACCAATGTTAAGAAATAGATAAACAGATTGAGCCTGGAAATTGAGAAGTAGGTGTACACGTAACCCAGCGTAACCCCCCACCTCCCACCAACATTTCCACCAGAGATTGGAGATCACATGATACACGGTTCAATATTTTTAGTTTAAATTAGTTCCATAAACTGAGCTTTGTATCTGCAAATATAAAAATCTCAGTGTAATAAAAGAAATGACAAAATAAGGAAAGAGAATGACAGAGAATAGGGACAAGATAAATATTTGAATGACAAATAAATAAGAGGAATGATAAAAAAAATGGGGTAAAAATTAGGAATATAAAAAAGAGAGAAAGAAAGAAAAAGAAACTGAAGAAAGAATGAAATAGAAACCATCACATGACCAACGTCTTTTGGCAGCATGCCATGTTGGGGATGATCAATGACAAAATTGCAAAAGGGGATGATCAATGAATAAGTTACTTCTCTTGCATTTTGTTGGGCAGTGATCACTAAAAAAGTATGAATTTTCAAAAAACAAGTTTCAGTCGTCTAGCTCTATTGGTGCAGCCTGTACGTGTGATACATATATACATAGCCAGCCAAACCAACTTGAAAACTGAAGAAACATGTTGACAGTGTTGGTGACAGTTTTGGTTGATGGCTTCTAACAAAGTTAGGGAAAGATAAGAAAGGAGACCAGAAAGCAAAATATGAAATGAAAAATTGATTGTAAAGTTTTTCTTTGCGCAACCTAAGTAAACATGAATCTTATGATGTTTACTTTGGACTGCTTGTCTTGTTTTTATGGCATCATGTGATCTTCCTAGTGGGGAGAGCATGAGAGTGTCATATTCATAAGTAAGACATAGATAGAGTGGCAACATAAATACAAATGTTTTCTTATCATCTTTTATAACAGCCCCAGGTTGAAAACTGCTACTGATGACTTCATCTGATTCTAACTTGAGTGATATAACTTCCTCAAGCATCAGCAAAAGACTCTAGTCACAATACACCAATAGATTTCCTGATGATTTTATCATCATCATTTTAGGCATTATTGTTATTTATCTATTTATTTATTCAAAACAGAAATGTAGTTTTTCTTTTGTTTCATAGTTTACAAAATATGTGTACAGGCGTATGTGTATATGTACATAAATGTTAAGCATAAATAAATATAAATATATGCCTACATGCCTACAAAAACACAATTATTGTATACATACATGTTGATGTTTAAAAGTATATATTAGTAGAATTACTTTGCCGTTTTTCAATTAAATATGGAATGGGCAGCTACTTTTAGAATATATACATACAGATGTGCGCATACACACACGGATGCATAATATCTTTAAAGTGATAGAGTCACATACTTTCAATA